>VUQS01027080.1:9739-31038 GCA_015108495.1 Heterochromis multidens | reverse complement strand
TTGGGGGGGGGGGATTATACTGTGCCTTCAAATTACAACACAACCCCCAATGTTCCCCAAAGTGTGATAACTGACAACTACCTAAGAAAGGCTGATGTATTGTGTGTTCATGAGTCCCACATGTAGAACTGAGTCAAGTTTTTCATACCTCAAAATGAATAACAAAATTTTGGCACAGCCAGTACTTAGGTGTTCCTAAAAAGATGCAGCATGAGCTAGAGTTTAATTAGTGTTTACTCACGGCTGAACAGAATTTGACAGCACAGTCTTTTTTTTTTCATCATTAACAACAATAATGAGACTGGATATTGTCACAAGGTAGTTGGCTAAATCTTGTCATAACAACAGTCAAGTTAAATATCAGCAAGATTGTTTCATAGTTGAATAAGCATCCACATCTCAGAAATTATAGGACGTAATATCATCATTATCATTAAAAAGAGCTAAGCAGTATATTCACTTCATTAAATAAGAATGATGGTATCAGACATTGACAAACTACTGCAACTATAACACTAAAAATATTCCTACAGAAGGCTTAGTAATACATTGTAACAATAAAACCAAGAGAATATGCTGCACTAAAGGTTATTAAAACTGCAACTTACTTGGCCATCTCAATCTTTGCTACAGGAATAATGCGATCCTGTCAGGCTCATGGTACACTAACACCATTTTTCTATCTGGGATTTAGCTCCATATTGTAAGCCCTAACTGAGATGAATAAATGATAATAAGCAATAGCTGTATAACTGGTATGTTATTTGTATCCACACTGCACTTTTTCTGCACATCATATAAGAATATCTGTCATTTCATGTGAAAATGGCAAGCACATTGAAAGTTTTCAAAGATTCAATATCCTGCTCAAGAAAAATTCAGTAGAAAAGATGCTTGAGGATATGCATATTTTTGAGTTTTTACTTAAAACATTACAAACCCAATAAAACTAGTTTTATTTATTAAATTTAGGTGTCCGTTCACTGGATTTGTGCAATGTAGTTCCCAAAATGTAAGCAAATATTCCACCTGCAAGGAAGATTGGTTTAAGCAGGATGGATGTTTCTTCTTGATTATATTGCAAAATGGTTTTGTAAACACATTAGTCAAAGCAACCAATAAGCTGATAGGGATGTTTGTAACTCAGGGAGTTCATGTTAGGAAAAACAGTTTATTTTTATTGCTTAGTCATGTCACTTTAACAAATACTACACACAGAGTGTCAAAGTGATCTGTTTGAATGGAGTTATTGGAGGATTATCTGTAAAACAAACTGCAGGCAAAACTCGGCCAGCATGTGGACAAAGTTTGGTGTTTTTGAATAAAAGAACTAGGCTTGAAAGCATACAGTACATGAGGGAAATCTGCCTGAAAAGCTGACTTCACTTCAAGATGACTATAAAATATTGCAGTCGATGCCCTGGTGCTGATGTGCAAACAAGATTAGATACTCCCAGTTACTGTAGCATTTGGTATTTTATTCAGTATTAGAAGATGATAACTGTATGTTAAGCCAAAACGCAATCCCTGAGAACAATACAGTGATTAGGTTATACTCTTTCGAGAGAACTTCCCAGTTATTATTTAATTTTGCCACTTGGTTACTTTTTCCTCAGTTGGAAATTTGTATTTATTATGACAGTGAATACCTGAAAAGGTCTTGTATGTTTGTGGTACCAGGGCATTAAGAAGATTCCTCTCATGATGATTACACTGATGATGATGATGATGATAGCGACAGAAGCTGCCACAGATGAATTGCCAGCTATAGAAATGTAACTAGCTCTCTCTCCCCCTCTCTCAATCTCCCTCCTTCAGCTTTACATCCTGTCTCCTAAAGAGACTGTCCAATCCATTAGTAGCCATCTCCCCTGCTTTTTATGGACATTCAGGCTGGACACAATGACAGTGGGAAATCACATGTCAGATGACTTCATGGTAGATGACTTTAATATCCGCCACAGTAGCCAGTGAGTATATACGCTGAAATCATTCAATAGCCAATGAAGCCGCGGGCCACTAAACCAATATGGCGTGCTATAGCAGAATGGATGTGTTCCATGGAAGCCCTGTCGGTCGCAGTGTAATTTAATCCAGCCCTTAGGACAAGCATCTCTCAACAGAAATGGAAAAAAAAAAATTTGCAAAAAGAGACTTGAGGGAGTGGATGAATTTTATAACCCTACACTAACCCCTATCAACTCTCCCAAGTTTGGAGACTTTTTTTTCCTATTGTCTGATTTAGTATGAATGTCAGTGTGAACTGGCTATAAAAGAAAAGGAAAATCTGGTTACTTTTTAACAGACAAATGGCCAAAAACCTGATTGTTGAAAGGCTTCAGGGGAAGATGCAGGCTATTTGTTTCATAGACAAGCTTGAGAGTGACAGCACCTATTTAGCACGGAAACAATAGCAACCATTAGTGAGATGCAGTTATGTTGGGTTTTTTTTTCCCTTTCTTTCTTCCTTTTTTCCCAGTCTAGTCCCTAAGAGCAAAACACGTGAAAGGAATAAAGCACATAAGTGTTGGCTGGCTGTCGGGTTAACCACTTCATAAAAACCTGCCAATTTAGAAAACAGATCACAGTGTATAGGTAGAGCTCAGCTGTGCTTGTGAGTCATCTTTGGGAGAAGAAAACAAAAGGACATGGGATTTTGACAGCTGCATTGAGATCCATTTAAACCCTAGGCCAACAGTTACAGAAACCTATTTTTCTAAGCTTTATTTAACCTGGACAAGTGACTGCAAGTATATAACTCCTGTGCTGTCCATGTGCACATTATCTGTGGTGGAAGGACAAATGCAGTTCAATTCCGCTATTACCTTACTTTGATAAAACCTCATTTCCCAGGGGCCTCAACTTCAGATGAAGTCAGTCAGGCTCAGTTCTTATGCCAAGAAGCAGACAACTTAACATCTAACACAAGCTGCACAGAAGAATAATATAATACAGAAAGCAGGGCACTCCTTTTTGAAAGATACAGTATTGTGAAGCAGGAGAAGTGAGCTATAACTTTCAGACTGTCTCAATTTAACTCCCCTATGAATTCCATTGCCATTTTAGGGAAGAGTTTTCTGTGGTTGATGAGAGCAGTGTGAAAAGCTTGGCTGAAAGCAGAGCATGAAAGTGTCTACTCGGATCACTGTAATGCCACCCTCATAGCTCTGCAGCAAAGTTGAGAAAACATGGTTGGGAAATTTCGTTCTGTTGTATTAGTAGATAAACACTGGGTCAGCAAAGGGCCCTCCAGGTATGTTATTCCTGTTGAATTCGATTTTTTAGATTCATATTTTTTCTGTGGATGCATGGGTTTTTTTGTGCAGCTTTTGGAAATATCACACAACAGCACAGTATTAATATTAATGTGACATTAATGTGTAAAACAGGCTAAATCTTCTATTAGTAGTGCCATTTCTTGTTATTTCAGTACTGTTTCTTCTCTGTCATATCTACAGTGTACTGTATATGTAATGTACAGTATATACTCATTATACACTCATATACTATTCAGGGCAGGTACTCACAGATGTAGTAGTATTCTCTGCCTGGTCTGAACTCAAAGCCCAAGGAGAAGGGAGTGAAGAGCTGGAACTTCTCTGAAAACTTAAGTGGTCCATTGGGAGAGTGCGGCCTGTTGCATTCCCAGCGTTTAAAGCCCTTGGCGGTGTGGTCACATGTGCTGTAGCCATCATAGTTGACCATGTAGAGGACGTAGCGCTCTGTCCGTTCCTCAGGCACTGTGTCTTCATAGTGAGGACAGTAGACATCAAGGTAGTCATTTATGCACACATCGATGTGGTAATCCCCACGGTGGAACCTGGTTGGAAAACAAAAGAGGAGGCAGAAAAGGTTAACTTTTACTATTATTTTCAGTGCAGACCTAATTTTGAGTGATTTATGTGAGCAGGCTAGATCTCTCAGCACTCTTTCAGTATTTTGGGGAAATTTGCATGCACCAACACTCTCATCCTCTAGCATCAATAAATTTGAGTGGGTTGGTTTATCTATAAATCTCTCTCTGCAACAAATATTCACTCATGCATATGCCTTCTGAATGGTAGCAAAATGAAGTATCCAACACTGAGAAAATATGTTTACAGGAAAACTGTTTTTAGGTCTTTTGGGGCGAACAAAAAACAAAAAAACACACATTTACTTGAGGGTTTTTGTACAGTAAAAAAAAGGAGCACAGAGTAGAAACGGTCACAGGGATATAGGATGGCAGGATGGTTCAGCCAGTAAATGTCAATGATTGGAAAAATACAGGGCCTGGCTGTCTCTGAGGGCTGTGCAGCGAGGCATTTTTACAGCAGCAATGATCTAGAACAGGCCACGCAGGGTCAGAGGGCTTCAATACATACAGGGTGATTCATCAAAAGGCCACACACTGTCACAACCTAGCACTAACATACACACAATCACACCACCTTTTCTGTTGCCCAACACATAGGCCTCTCATCTGTGGAATTTTCACATCCACCAAAATCAGAGAGCATTTCCTGCATTGTGAGTGTTCTCCTTGACCCAGGGTGGAGTGACCCTAACCTCTGGGTCACGAGTGGCTTCAGAGGGAAAATGCTGAACACCTGTAAGCCTGCTAGGGATGCCCCAATTAAGCGCGCACACACACACACACACACACACGAACCAGAACAAGAGTGATAGTGTGAACCACAAAGTTGACAATTCCTACGATGCTGGTGTGACTGACTCATTTCACCGAGAAACCAGGTGGTGTGAGGCCCTGGTTTAATGCTGCGAGAGGACAACCTTACAAGAGTTTGGATCAAACTTTTAATTAAAAATTGCCACTGCCGTCTATGAGAACAACTCATCAAGCCCCAGAACAGGCATGGAGTGTATGAAAGGCCAAAATCATTTTAATCTTAAGAATTTTTAGGCTTAGAATTAACATACTGAAGCAGCATAGTGACCTTTCACCATTCAGTATTTTTGCATTCTATTAAGTATGACATATTTCTAAAAAAACAAAACTGCATGTCTCTTTTTACATGGTGAATAGGCAGTTATATAGAGCAAGGACGAATTAATAATAAAAAAAATTAATTCTAACCTATGGTGTAAAATACAAATAGATAGCCTCGAAAATGATGCTGAAAATTTGTGCTGCACAACAGTATAAAAATTTCTCTCCTTCACATCTCCTTTTCCCCTTTCACTCTCTTTCCACCCACTTATTTGATTTCTCAATTCAAAACTACAGCTTTATTGTTCTGGCTCTAAAGAATGAATCTCCTAGAATCAAATACATGTATTGAAATCCTGCTTGGCTCGCATCAGTCTGCAGTTTATCTGGACACTCTGCAGAGAATAACAATCACAATGAAAACCAGGCCCCTTATTTTGAAGATCAAATAGCCATTTTAGCAAAATCTGGTGTTGGTGCCTTTAGTTGTTACTTTCTTCATGTTGGGGTAATGGAATGATTACTGTTACAATCAAGCAACAAAATTAAACCAAGCCATTTCTCATTACTGCGATCATGTGTGTCCTCTGGCTCTGCGCAGAATATTTATGTGCATGTGTGTATATTTGAGCATGAGCTAGCATGAAATGTTGTTCTTCTGTGTTTACCCGAGTAGGGTAAATATCAGTGTGAGGGTGTTTACAACCAAGGCATGGAGTAACTCATCTGTAACATTTCATTTAAAACATGTCTGTGTAGGTCCAGGAAGAGCCATGCATCTCTCTCACAGCTTTAAAATGTCACTGACTTAATGGTCAAATTCTCCTGGCCGCTCCTCCCAGCTTATGTGTACGTGTACATTCTGTGAGTGTGCGCGAGTGTGTGAGCAAGAGTGAGAAAGAGTATTAGAGAGGGAGTCTGTACGCGTGTGCATGTCTGTGTGTGTGTGTGTGTGTGTGTGTGTGTGTGTGTGTGTGATGTTTCAGCTGCCCTTCTCTCCCTGCCTCAGCAGTCAGAATAGTGGCTTGTGGCCCTGACTGCAAATGAAGCAAAGGATGTTTGGGTGAGTGAGCACATAAAAAGGGACAGGACAGGCATTTGTAACATGTAACGCACTCAGTCACACACACACATATATGCAAGAAGCACAAAACTAGTACAAACCTCCACACACATACACACCCATTAGACACACGCACACACATACATTAGGTTTGTGTTATCAGATGAGCGAGCACCCTGGCACATTGGCAAAGGAACAGCAGTGAGACAGCCAGAAGCTGCTAATGGCACCGAGTGAGAAAGAGCGAGGGTGAGAAACAGACAGGGAGGCAGAGAGAGAAAGGACCTGGTTCCAAAAGAGGGTGAGGGAATACAAAAAAAGAGACAGCAAGACTGAATACTGCAGATAGCATTGCCAGGCTCCTGGTGAATCCACATCTTTGCAGGAGTTACTCAAGCATGCATTCATCAATAAAGGAGATTCTACTACAACTGCATATGCATGGCATGATTGTGTGTGCAGTGAAATCTCTGTAACCTCCATCACTCCATCAGGAAAGGACTGTCATCAAGATGTAACCTAGGAGACTTCTTGGATTTTGTCAAAAGCTGTGTTCATTTTCCTTACAAAGTTTTAGAATTTTAGATGTCCTTTCTGTCTTGTTCATTATCATGCAATGTTGTATAAACCGTCTCCAGTGTTCAGCAGGAAATTGATGTTTTCCTCAAGCATACGTCAGCCTGTATGTTGGATGAAGAAGCACCAAGATGTTGAACAAATGTAATGTAAATCAAAGCAGTGCTTCATTAGAATCTCAAGGAGTGAAATATGGGCAGAAGAGCAATCCAACTAATTTACAGGGTTTTGTGCATGTGTATATCAGTGATATAATGTGTGGAGGGTACAGAATTTCTCAATCAATTGTGATAATAAATTAAGAAATTGATCAATGATAAAAAGCAGTTCTGCTATGCTGAAATATTTAAAAAAATATCATTAAATGATCCAATCAAAATGCATGTTGTTATTTTGTCCTTAAATGTAATTTAAATGCATCTTATAAAATATCCAGATATTCAGCTTGGAAATTGAAACTCCTACAGCTTCTTGCTGTATACAAATGAAGGTAGTAGACATATGCAAAACACATAACTAGTCAGACCATGGTTTCATTGCTGCTCAAGCAGCTGGGTTAACTCTTTAATGACTCCCAGCTAGCTTTAAAAAGCTTTAAAATAGAAAACTGTCTGTGAAATATAAGCAGGAGCTGGCAGGAGATACAAAAACTGATACAAATCATTTAAGATCAGCCATGGCTTTGGTGGTAGAGTGGGTTTTTGGTTCAGTCTCCAGCTCCTCCACATTGCACAAGAAGCTAAACCCTGAGTTGCTTCCAGTGGCAGGTGAACACACTGCTATAATTTGTGTATGAATGGGAAACACATTGTAAAGCACTTTGTAGAACTTTTATTAACGCAAAACATTTACTCCACCTAGCCACCAGAGTCACTTCTCTGTATTTTAGAACAAACTTCTGGCAGCATCATGAGCAGCAATCTTTTCCATTCCTGTGAGAAACTGTAGTGGCACAGAATGGCAGCAGAAGCAGTAAAATAGCTAGGTAATTAAGGAGTAAACTTGGATAGGAGGCTAATTGTCAGATGGTGATAATTACATGTCTTTGTTATGCCACAGCTGTCCCAGTGAGCTGTGGGTCAAAACACAAAGTGAGGGAAATCAGCTGGACACAGAGCACGAGTGCATGTGTGTGTCTGTGTGTGTGAGGGAAACGGAGAGAGAGATAATCTTTATTGCCAGCTGATTACATTTTCACACCACCTCCTCAGGCCCTTTGGGTTAAAACTGAAGGGCCAAGTATTGTCAGCACACACACACAAACACACAGATACATAGAGACACTTGCACATGCAGAGTCACAAACAGAGTGAGTTTGGAAGAGCTGGAACAGTGAAGTGAATTCAGGGTAAGGTGGCAAACCACTGCAGTTGCTGATTGGCTCATTTCCATTTCAATTACACAGCCCAGTGACATTGCTGTGCACACACTCGGGTGCATTCACACTCGCAGAGAGACAAACATACACACAAATACGTGTACACACACAGGTCCTGCACATACATACACACGCTGTAGGCCTAGGCGCTCTCGTGAGGCACTTCTCTGAGAGGTGCATCGGTGACTGCAGACAGAAAGCAAGAAGGACAGGGAGAGATAGGTAACCTGAGCGAAAGAGAAAGACAGAGGAGGAGAGCAAGAGCTCAGTGGCAGGCAGAGCGAGAGAGTAATCCAAGCCATCTAACCAGTTGAATAAGTGAGATCCAGTAGAAAGAGGAGCCTGCATAGCAGAGCACTACTCTAAATACTACTGCTCAGAGGTGTGACCCAAAAGGAGAAGCAGAGATTCATAACTAACACAACATATCAAAGGAGTAAGATAATTTTGTGTTAATGCTTTGCTTCTTTGTTATGGGAAAATATGCTAAAAAATTCTCACTCTTCAGTGCATGTCTCCTGTCTCCTGTGTTTTTTTTGTTGTTGTTGTTGTCTTCTGTTTTCCCTAGACATAAAGGGAAACTATGGGTGAAGCCATAGTAATACCATACAACCCACCATGTGCTTCACAAAGCTAAACCTTAAGACATCAAAGGATAAAACATTACAGACCAAGAGAGATTGCCACTGGTGTCATGTGAAAATTATCATGACAATACTGATGAACACATGGAGGCAAAAATACTGTTAAGATGGGAACGTTTTATGTAAAAAGAAATTTCTGAAACAATCCTGCTTCATCTTTTTTTATCTGCACAGACTTTGACAAGAAATGTTAAGATTAGACACTGCTGACAGCTGCATGTATTACAAAGTCAAAGCCCCGTCTACCTCAGTACAAAAGATCATCTCTGTTTGTCTCTTCCTCTATTCCCCGTTTTGAAATGTATTTTCTCGCTCCCATCCCTTCTTTCCTGATTTCTTCCGCCTGCCTGAGTTTCTCACTTTGCTCCGTCCTGCTCATGACCCCAAATCAGATCTATTTACATTATTTCAACACTCCCTGTTGAAATTCAAACATCTGATATATTTTCAATTCAATATCCTCAGGCAATGTTCCGTTGCTTGATAAATCAAATCACAGTAACCTAGAAACTAGAAATGCACTGGGACCTTAAAAGGCAAGTCTGTTATTGTTTTTCCCCTCAACTTTTCTCTGCATCCTGTTGAGTGTGTGTGTAAGGGTATGGGTGGGGTTATGTACATGTTCCTAAAGTGTAAGATAATTTGTTGATTTTGATCCAGACGAAGAATCTGTTTAGCCAAGAGAAGATGAACTCTGACTGAACCTGACTAGAGCATACATGCAAAAGCCTTTGAAGGACCTTTCAACATATATGTTACAAACACAGATAGCAAACACTTCAAGATATAATTTTCACACTTGCCTAATTGCAGATGATTGGTTTGGGTCTGAAGATGAAAGAAGACGAACAGGAAGAAAGGAAGAACTGGCAGATAGAAAGAGGTAAAGGAAAAGAGGAGAGAGGCTGCTGCTCATCATTCTTGTTGATAACAGCAGTTAGAAGGGATTTAGCCTTCCAGTCAGATATTCACCTTCTTATTACTGATGGCAAAGCAGTGTAATGGGGAGAGGGGTGAAGAACTGATAACTGCATCCAGTATCTCTGCTCGACAGTCATCTTGACTGTAAAATTAAATTCCTCACCAGCCTGCTATTTTAGCAGTTTGGGACCTTGAGATGGAAAGCATTTTTCTTTGTGTCTGAGAAACAGGCATGGGATGACAATACCACCTTCTTGGTTACTCATTTTATAAGTCCTAAAATTAATTCTCTAGCAGGTTAACACACAAACCAGGCAGCAACAACCTTGGCTGTAACTGGCTATAACAAGCTAAAACTGGGATAGGAGGCTTCAAAGAATCATTTTGTCACAATACAATGGAATATGGGATGTATACAAAACCATATTATTTAGTAAAACTGTGTGTATTCACAATACAATAAGGTTGTTAAGTAAAAACCTAGGAATGTATGGACATTTGGGCAATAATTTACACATTGTCCTGCATTTTCTGGCAGTTTATGTTTCTTGCTGCATTTGAATTGGTTGCAGCAAAGTTGTCATGTTCCTAAGTCACCACTGAGTACAATTAGTGGGAAGAGAAATGACCAGAACTATAAAAAGGCATAAGTTTAAAATACAACAAAGATAAGAGATTAAACATCCCAAAATACTAGTACTGAGTTACATAGATGGCTATGAAGTTGAAAAGGTGCGCAGTGAAGTCAGAACATGCGAGAATGCCAACTGTTGCATGAGCTGACAGCCACATTCCTTGCTTGCTAACTGGTCGATAGGTTTACAACACTGGGAGGGGGTAGAGGATAAGACACGGTGTCATCAGACCTATAGAGTATCATATATTACTGGCATTGCCTGCGGGACAGGTGCGTATGAATGCAGGCATGTTTTAATGTGTTTATGCTAGATATCTGCTATAATGTACAAACACATATGCAGACACATAGAAGTGCATAGTTGTTGGTCATGGTGCATTTTTATTGTGTCCATCTGCTGTAGCTTTATGGAGGGTGTACTTCAGGCTCAGAGCAGGTGGTCAGCCCAATATAATATACTGACTGTCAGCAGTGAGGGACACAGGGACGTGCCCATGCATTTCGTCACCTTTCCCACTCACATGTAGTTTTATTCGTTCTTCTTTCCCAGTCCTTTCTCCCTCTTCATCTCCTCATCCTTTACTTCCTCACTCTTCTTTCCCCCTCCCTCCCACCACCACCACCACCACCCTTGACTGTGATCTTACAATATTCATTTCTGCCATTTATGTCTGTCAGCACTCATTTTGCCCCAGGGAGACAATGAATTAAGAGCAGTGACAGACAAGTTCTTGTTCTGCTCTTGGTGCTGAGTGAAACAGCAAGATGTAGGGCTCCAGTAAGTGTTTGATGTAGCCTGCATCAGCATGCTGCTGCTCAAGTCCAAAACAGAGGGAAAAAAAAGACAGACAGATACTTCCTCTGAGCTCATCTACTCACTCCTCTGCCAAACAGCCATTTTTATGGATGTGCAACACTGATGTGTGAAAGCTATATGTGTGAGTGAATGGCTGAATATGTCTATGTGGGTCTGCGTATATCTGTCTGTGTATAAAAGGATTTCTTTATGTCTCTCCTCATCACCAAGGGAGTCAGGGAAAAATGACACATCCCCCAACATCCTGTCAGACCCTGGGGTCATTCTTCTGAATCATTGCTGCCCCAAACCCACTTCAATCCCTTTGTAAATACTGTACACTTTGACATGTTTACTGGGACCAGAGTGAGTGTGTGCTTGCCTGCAGATGCATGTGAGCTTATGCCTGGTCACACATGGGCAGTTGGTATCAATTAATAGCCATGTATCATTGAGTGGTGAAATGTGTTGGCCATTAATCATTGGTCATTGTTTTATAGTGACAGGGTATTTGGCAGCTGAGACAGAACAGTGGCAATGAAACGGCTTTGAGTTGTGTAACCTATCTTCCTGATGTGAGTGAGAGAAAGAAAGAGGGCGAGAAGGGCATCCTGTACAAATATGGAGGGAGATAAAAACTTGGTCTGTTGTTTACTTCATCAGTTATGAATGGCAATCTGGCTAGCTTGCTCTCAATAGGTTCTAAGAGGTTAGATAAACACAAACACTTTGCTACTCAAAGTTGCCATGTGTCTGCAGCAATTAGTGCTTTGTAAGTGACATAACTAAACACTTTGATAGGTGGGCTATTATGCATGTGTAAACACAGAAAACGTTCCCAGGTGCATGTTTTCATTTGTGTGCAGTAGTCAACATTGCATAATGTCAACAGTGCAAACCTTAAATTGAACTAAAATGGTCTCATCAATGCACATGAAGCAGTCACTGGATTGAAAATGATGGTGCTATACATAGGAAGTCTGTACTCACAATACAGTGCTTGGGTGCTTGAATAATGTCTCCGATGTAGGCCATAGATGGATTTAAAACTAATCTTTGAATGAAGTAAACTGTGGTTAAATAAAAAAAATAATAATTTGTTTCTTTATTTAAACATGCAGTATCTACTATTACCTTCTCTCATAGTTGTAGGAAACAACACAGGAGGATATTACAATATCTAAAGGTGGCAAACAACCCAAACCATCATAAAACACAACTACAAAAACTTCCTCTTTTGGTGATGAAAATGCTACACTTTAAAGTTCCCAGTATCACTTCAGGGGGATGTCCCATTTTGGTTATTTTGTGTTCACACTGAGAACATTTGGGACTAGGAGAATGTTGCCATATGTTTCCCTGCTAGTATGGGGTGTTTCATTGGGGAAAGCATAAGCTGGAATGAACCAGAAAGCAGATTTTTGGGATGTAAAGAAAATATTCCCAATTGTTTCTCTGTACATCATAAGTTAACATACCCTTTACTTCTTAAAAGCAAAAAAGTTACCTTAATTAATCCTCTGTTAACATCCAGGAACACAGCTTGTAAGGGATATTCCCATTTGGTTCCTTTTTCACTTTTCATTGCACTACCTTCCAGGAAGATTATAGTAACATAATAGAAACAATACGGCAGAACTTTCAAAACAATAATAAAAGAAATGTTACACCCATGTGTGCAACACTAGTTCCACTCAACTAAAAGGTATGTCAGGTTGTCATCTTATCAAGTCAGATTAGAAGGGAATGTGGATTGCCATCAAACAAAATCAGTCACATAAGTGTTGAGATTACGCCAAGAAGGCGAATGGGTTCTGGTGGAAAATAGAAAGATCAGCACATCAGATCAGGCTTAAAGAATAGGACTATGGTGCGATTGCTAAGTGTATCATGCGGCATCACATCTCAAAATATGTTTAGCACCCTGGTTGTTAAGTAAACATGCACATAGTCTGATTGGTAAATGTCAGTCTTTATCAGACATGTTGATTAGGCTGATTAAGTTAGAATTAAATTCCACAGTGCCCGTGATAAGAATAAAGATAGCTTTGATTTATAAAAGATTGAGTACAAGAGTACTTGTACTGTAGCATGCTCTATGGTATCAAGTACAACACTACAAAGTGAAATGCTATATTTATTTTTAAAAAATGTGAATCAAGCTGGATATTGACATAATTTAACATCATGCTCAGTAAAGCAATTTGTAAAAACTGTAAATAATTAGAATTCTTTGTGGTTTATGGTACAGTTTCTTAGTTATCCATGTTTCCTGGCCTGCTCCTACATCTTTTGAAGGACTCGCCTGTCTTGTCAGTCTAGTTCCTGCCCTCATATCAGCTTACCTGCCAGTGATCCTGCCAGCCCTGTGTCTCCTCCAGCCTGCTGTTGGTGCCCTTGGCAACCCTGTATATATACTCCTCAGTTCTCCTCAGTTCTTTGCCAGATTTGCTTTGTTCTGTGTGTTCCTGGCTTTCTAGCACTTTCTCTTAGGGTTTGCCTCCACCTTTTTTCATGGTTTTAGATGATCGCTTGCTCCCTAACTGGAATTGTTTGTCTGCACTGGGCTCAGCTTTTGTTTATGACCTTTTGGACAGTAAGTAAAAACCTTGTCTATTTGAACTTCACAATTACACTCCACAATAGTTCCTGTAATATAAAATTCTGCAAGACCTAAATAGAGAATTAAGATTGGTTCTCTAATGGTTGCTGTAATGCCACTAAAGGTTCTGCAAATGTTATGGGAACATTGAATGAAAGAGACTTAGAGACAGTCACTTTAGTAATGGTCCTGCTCTGTTTTTATAAAACAGATATTTCTATTATTGATGAAAATTATTTCTTACTGACATTTAAACATGAAACTATTTCCTGTTTTGCCTAAAAACAAATAGAGAGAGTAATAGAGAACAGAGAGGGCATGTGTTCAGTAGATCTCTCTCGTCTTTTGCAGTACATCCACTCTCCTCCACCTTTCTTTTGACTTCTATCCACCTTTTTATGGCACATTACAAAAGCATAGCACAGAATATCAGCCCACTCTGGTAGTTGCTCTGTAAGCCCTCCTTACTCTGTTTCTCGGGACAAATGATCAGCAGATGGATGGAGGAGTGAAGTGAGTGGGAAAACTGGCAAAAAGGGCAAAGATGGACAAAAAATTATGGAATCACATCATGTGGAATAAGTAGGAGAGACACAGAGTGGGAGGAGGGAAAAAGAAGGCAGGCATATATGAAGGTTTAAAACCTCCAAAAGATGGAGGGAGGGGAGGAATAAAAGGAAAAGGGGGTAAATATGAGGACAGATGAAATCAGAATCAAAGATTGAAAGAGAAGAAGCAGTGATGAAAGAGGAAGCACAAACATGAGTGTGTCCGGTTTCATGCTTGTGCAGCTATATTTTCACCTGTAGGACTCATGAGAACAGCATCACAACCATGTACACACACATATACACACACTGACCCACTGACATCCTCATATACTGTATGTCTATACACTAAATACAAGATGGAAACCATACAGGCTGACCTTCAAGGTAGGTGCCATGGAGCTGCCTCCGTATGTTATAATGTCACCACTTTCATAAAACCTGTGCCCCTTTCACAGTTCACAAACCACTAACAGTAAACTGTGTGTGTGTTTGTGTGTGCACGCACATGGAAAGAGTGTGTGTCAAGTCTCCTGTGATTAGGCTAAGTTAGGCATGTAACACTTAAAAAGGGAGCTATGGGAAGCCAAATGGGAACTCTTATTATGTGTTTATCTGGGTATGTAATTGCTTTACTGACAGACTGTAGCTATAGTTGTGCCTGTCTATACATCATTGATGTCATGTGAAAACCTTGTTGATCCCTTCCTTCCTTTGGGGATTCCTCATACTGAATGAGAGGACTCTAGCAAATATACACTTGCTGGTCACTTCATTAGGTACACCTGTTCAACTGCTCATTAATGCAACTATCTAATCAGTAAATCACATAGCAGCAACTCAGTGCATTTAGGCATGTAGACATGATCAAGATGACCTTCTAAAGTTCAAACCAAACATCAGAATGGGGAAGAAAGTTGACTTAAGTGACTTTGAAAGTGATATGGTTGTTAGTGTTCAGTATTTTAAAAAACTGGTGATCTACTGGGATTTTCACACATTCATGTCAGGGTTTACAGAGAAATGTCCACTCATTATAACCAAGGTATGCAGAAGAGCATCTCTGAATGTACAACACACGCACTACAGCAGCGGAAGACCACACCTGGTGCCACTCCTGTCAGTTAAGAATAGGAAACTGAGGCTACAATTCTCACACACTGAAGACTGGAAAAATGCTGCCCGGACTGATGAGTTTCAATATCTGTTGTGACATTCAGATGGTACAGTCACAATCTGGTGTAAATAACATGAAAGCACTGATCCACTGTGCTTTGTATCAACAGTTCAGGCAAATCTGCAGGAAACTGTGTGATGCTATCATGTTCATGTGGACCAGAATCTTTGAGGAATACTTCCAGCACCTTGTTGAATCTATGCCACAAATAATTAAGGCAGTTCTGAATGCCATAGTGGGTCCAACACAGTACTAGCAATATAGCTAATAAAGTGACCGGTGAATGCATAAGTTTTTCAAATTCCTTCCAAATTACATAAAAACTATATTCATAGAGTTACTAAAAAGACGCATTTACTTGGATGGAAGATGAATGTCACACAACTTGAGGAAATCTATCACACAGTACTTTGTTTCTTTTATAATAGAGCTCAACCCTTATAGTTACTGATGTCAAATTTTACAAAATAAATTACATTGTTCCATGGTACTCTATATTTATTTTTCAAAGAGATAAATAATTGTAATATAAGCAAAGATTAAAGTAAAGATCATTAAATTTTAAAAGTGCATACTTCATTTGGATTTATCCTGGCATACTACTATTTTATTCCATTTAATTAAATGTGATGCAATGACATAAAGCTGTATACCTGCTTATAAAGAGGTCAACATCTTTGTAGGTAAGATGTGATTCTCCCTTAGCTTGATGGTGATCTTAGCATCATTTCTTGATTTCAGTCTTGATACCTCACATATAATTTCATTTAATATTACACCTAACAGGCTAGTTCTGATAAAATTGTTTGAATATGTTTTGTTCAGCACAAAGCCCTGATCATACTGAGTTACAACTATATTACCAAAGCTTGTTGGGATTTGTGAAAAAATGATTGCTCTAGGATGACTTCTCTTTAAATATCTATATCTCTCCCCTCCAGCTTTTGCATACTTGAACTCATTGTAAATACTGCAGTGTATTACACTGAATGGAATTAGCTTGTTCATTTAATGAGAGTATATATCAACCATTCATTTTTACACTAATTACTGTCTTAAGGCAATACAAGAGGGCTGTGAAGTGCAATGTAGTATAACATTGGAATCTTACAATACAGGAAACAGTATATGATCTAAACAGTACCCAGCTGTTGCTCAGCAAACAGAGAAAGGATTGAACTCCGCCAAGGTTTCTGATTCATTCCCCCCCCCCCCAGGGAGACTCATAATAAAAAGTGTATTATTTCACTGTACTAAAGGATTCTCAGAATAAATACTTGCGCTAACAGCTTATGTTATGTGATGACATGTTTTGTCACATCATATCATGTTTTGCCCCCAATATTATCTGTATCAGTCTAGACGGTGTACGCCCGTCTGAGTAACAGTGTAGTCTACATAATAAAGCTTTGGCACCAAGTGTTGACACATCAATCAGATAAAAGAAAACAGCAATATTCTCTGATAGCCATCACCCTGGCAGCTGCCCAAATCAAGTTTCAAAATTTGAATACAGGGTCTGCGAAGGGTTAATCAAAGCTTTCATCTCAACAGTGAAAGCCTATCACAACGATCACAATCAGATTAAAAGGACTGCACAGCCCTGTGTTCTCCCCGGACAGATAACTTTCAAGTTCAATTATAACTTTTAAGAACAATCGAAATTCACCAACATTCTAAGTGTTATGGCTCTATTATTGAACCGGAGATCTAGCAGACAGGAGCTGTGGCTGATGTGGCAGTGGAGGGTTTAGAGGAGGTAATTTACAGAACATCTGCTGATTGAAAAAGGCAGAATGTTTTAAGAGCAGATGGTTATGGAGAGATGATGGAAGTACTTTATAACCAGCCTCAGCAAAAAAAACAACCAAAGCAATGTTTTCTAACAAGGGGCTGTTGTTTCTAGAAATGAGAAGGATTTTTCTTTTTAAACAGCTGAAAAACAAGAATGCATGAAATTATTGTATGAGCCTATGTGTCTTACAAATGTGACAAAAAGGCTGAAAATTGCCCATAATGTTTCAAAGAGACCAAGGTGATGTCTTCTCATTGCTTGTTCCATTGTTGTTTGACAGAGCTGTATAAACTCAACAATCCATTTATATCAATGCTGCAAATATAATATATAAAATAGCCAGTTATTTTTTAAATTTTTGCTCAATAAAAGTGAATAGAAAATATTTTTTACATTCACATGTATATTTCAATGTCTAACATTTACTCAGGGTGACATTAACAGAGGCAGACAGATAAAAGTGAGGTTTTGTGCAGGACTGTAGCTGTAGCTGTAACTCCAGGGGCATCAAATATTTTTTGCCAGCGGGGAGCCGACACATGGGCCTTTCTGCTAATTCCTCATGCCTGTTTAAAAGCTATATGGTTCTTTAGCTCCTACAGTGTATACACACATGTGTGCATGCATGTGCAGAGTGTAAGCCCGTATTAATGCAGCAAAGTGTGTGTGTTTGGTGTGAACAAAGCATTTTGTAGGACCTTCAGGGTCAGGCTCCCATGGAGAAGCTGTCAAGGTCCCAGGCAGGGGGTTAAGTGGTGTGTCGGGTACTTGGGCTCTACGTCTTATTACGGCCAATGCCTGTGTTATATAGGGCACCAGAGGTCACTATGCAATATAGACATGACGCACACACACGCACACACACGCACAACCAAACACCCACACACACAAGTGAATGCATCCATGTACATGAACTCTGTGTGCACAAATAATTCCCCTAAACTGTATAGTTCAGAGCCAGTTTGAGGTTATCTTTGTATTGCTGTCTTTATAAATGGCTTACATTATGCCCTTGATCTGGTTAGATTTTCCTTTACATTCATCACACACAGATCAATAGCATATTTGGTGTATCTGGCAGAAAAATAATTTAATAGGAAATAAAAGTTTGAACTGCTTTAGTAAGAACTGTCTCAGTGTCTGGTTGATTAAGTTGTTGTAATTATCACATTTATCACAGTCTTGCTGCATATTTCATTTTGTATCTTTTTTGTTTTAGCAGGTTAATATTTCATATCTTAATGTAGCTTAACCATATACTAAAGAAATTAGAAAATATCACCAATGCAAATGATCTCCAAAAAGAAATATGAACTGACAATGGTGGACCTTTCCCACTGAACAATCTAAGTGTGTTTCTTTTTGGAAAGAACAGCAGCAGCAGCAGGTCCCGTCCTTGTATTTGATCCCAATTCAGCTCTGTTTAAACGACCCAGTTTGACAGACCAGGAACTTTGTCAGTTTAACAGAGCTTTGTGTCATGTCGAACAAGTTCAGAGATGTTCAGTGTGCCTTTGTACTGGGCCACAGGCAAGCACAGTGCACACACAAGCACACTGTGTGGGCTCGGTGGGGGTCTTACTGTATGCACATACAGTATGTGCATTTTTGGTTATATCTGTGGTAATAAAAATCTCTATTTGCTTTTCATTGTCAAATTTGTATCAGCTTCACAATAGAGGAAAAACAGTCCTTATCCAAACCACTTATTAGGAACAGGAAAAGCAAGTTTTACCTTAATGAACACACAACCCAAAGCCTTCTATTTCCACAACCACATACAGGCAGGCACAATACACACACCCTTCCCAAATCTGTCTTCTGATAATAGAGATTCTGATTGATTTTTGCCAAACCATATCTAGTCTAATTTGAAGTAATTGGGCCACTCAAGCTTCCCCTTTTAGCACTAAAACAAGGTCTGTAGGTCATGTCGTGGTGGGCACAAGCTACATTCTTCTTTTCAATTGCAACTATGAGTTTATGAACTTTTGAACTCGCCTCAGAGCAGGAAATTGAAACAAAGCTTTTGCAAAGAAAATGAAATTTCAACACAGCCATAGAATTGGTTGTACTGGGAAATCATTTGTGCCCTTTGTGTTGTTTATTTATGCACTCTAGTTGGTGTAGGCAAACACAGAAATGGTTCACAATATATGCTCCCACAAACAGGCACATACACACACACATGCACACACACAAAGGGGGGTTTATAGAAGCAAGTAGTGACACGCTGTGGACAGGTTTCGAGAGGTTTAGCGACATGTGTGGTCTAAAGTTAGCGCAGTTGGAGAATGCCTTCCATCTTTGCGTCCGTCCATCCCTGAGCATACCCTCCTCTCCAGCTGTCTCCATCTCATCCTCTGACCTGAGCTGCTGTCAGGGCCTCCTGCTTCAACACAGCATACTGCACACCCACCACATGCTACGGCTGAGCACAGCAAGACCTCATAAAGTAAGATTACTATAAATCAGTATTATAAAAGAGTGTCCAATTATCATTTAACGATAACAAGCAAGACCACATGTTGTATTGCATATGGTACATATGGTGTATTATTTACAATTAGCATTTTTGCACTGAATTGCTTTAGTATTCTTTAACAAACTCTCTCTTCAAATGTACTTTTCAACCTTCTCAAAGTTCATTGCAGTAGTGTTTTTTTGATATGCATTTGCAACAGATATTCATACAGATGGTCCAGTACTATCACGTCTCCCTGACCTCCATGTTGTCTGTCTCACTTCACCTGCTGCTCTCTCTCCACACTCTGACACTAGTGTGCTGAAAGCCTAAACCGTCTGGTATTGATGTCCCCATCATGGCACAGCAGGGGCCCCTTCATCACAGACACACACATGCCTGGGTGAGATGTCCCAGTTGAGGCATTAGTCAAGTGTGTTTATACTGTATGTGCAAAGAAATGGTCCATATGAAGTCAGCACTGTAACCTTTGCATGGTTGGCCAAGTCCCCCCACAGGTGTTAAAGATAAATTTGTACACTAATCATTTCATAAACTAATCCTTACTCATACCCTCACCTACACATTTTACAGTTTCTGACATTACACAACTGTTAACAGATGTAACTGTGTCCCCTCCTTGTATCACCACTCAAAAGTCAGCTGTTTTCATAGTGAGAGATAAAAATATGAATTCCCATAAATACTGCTGACCTTTTGTTTCTGTTAAAGAAAGAGAAAAGCATTTGGCAGATATTTTGGGAGTGAGCAAAAGACAGATCAAGATAAGGAAAATGAAATAAAAGATTATATGATCCAAGAAAAACTTTACTGCCATGAAGAAAAATGAACTAAATATTTCAAAGAATATTAAGGGTGTTAGCAGAAGAAATATGATGATCTTAAAAGAGGAATGATGTCTTAAGGTAATGGGCAAAAAAAGAAAAGGGAAGGAGATTATCCAAGTATTACAATGAAAATGATATGTTAGTATCTAATTGACCATCTCTGCTCAGCCCATCAGCATGCAGCTTGAGGCATAGACAGGGGTGGGTTTAATATCAGACTCATGTGTGAGAGAGGAGGCCTCTGTTAAACTACAGAGACCACTTGCACATTTCATTTAGGCACATTTGATGGCAATGGATCGGAGTAATACCACAAGCAGTGTTTCACACAATAATACTAAAGTCAAGGCTGTTACTAAAGTCAGTGGGTGATGTTACAGATGATATTTCAGACGCACACTGACAGACACATATGTGACATTGCAGGCACTCATAATTTATCAGCCTTGACACAATAAACAGTATTTCCTGAAAAATGGTGGAATATTTGATGTGGATGCATCATGAATAAACAGCAGAGGAAATGATTGTCTTCAAAAGCTTATTTATCGGGAGGCTGAAGCATGGGTGGAGGGGTGAAGGGGGCGGTAAGGGGAGTGAAACCTGAATTAAGTGAAAAGGATTGTGTGTAATATTTCCACATGCTTCCAAGTCACACCTGGCTGGCCTTAAATTAAAGCGGCACACAGGTGGGCACGGCAATACATTTGAATTTTTATACATGTACACAAACACACAAGCATGAAAATAAGAATAGACTGCATACACAATAACTTTAAAATGTACATATAAGCAGGTGATTGAATGGACTAATATAAATTGTTTGTATATTTCATTGAACTATTTAGATTTTCATCATCAACATTCACACAAATGGAATTTTAAAAAGTTATTTCTAAAAAAAAAAAAAAAAAAAAAAA
>VUQS01027078.1:2318-15498 GCA_015108495.1 Heterochromis multidens | reverse complement strand
ACCCACGCCTTTTTTCACACCTGGGCTCATGTGATGACTCACATGATCAATAGTGGGTTAATGACTCACATGTGATGACTCACATGATCAATAGTGGGTTAATGACTCACATGATCAATGGACTCACATGATCAATAGTGGGTTAATGACCACCTCCCGAGAGACAGCCCCCACTAGGGTTTAAATACCTGGGATTCTCCACCATTTGGTTTTAGAACTGACGAAGCCTTTTGGATGAAAGGTGAAACATCTTCAAACAACTTAAAGAAGTCCAGTTGCCTTCCTTCAAACCCTTAGACTACCATGTCCTGGATGACTGAGAACCTACACAGACATAAGAGCTCTGTGTGAGTTTGCAATACCTGATGTAATGTGCTTTGTAATCTCTTTTAAAACATGAGCTGTGCACAGCTCAGTCGACTACAAATCTAGAAAAATATCTGGATGTAAGGTGATATGAATCCTATGCTGCAGCTTTTGTAGTCACCAAAATCCCAACCCAGGTGAACACCTACTGGAGATTTTGGACCTGTGTGTTGAGACAGCGCTCTCCATCATGATCACTAAAGCACCAAATGAGGGACTATCTTTTGGAAGAGTGGCGTTCAACCCTCTAGGAGAGCTCCAGAGACATTTAAATATAATTGGAAATTGCCATACAATATAAGGCCATTTTAGGCACTTTAATGCAAACTTGTTTAAAGCAAGCCTTTCGCAGTTATAAAAGGTTAACAGGAAATAACTTTAACAGAATTCTACATAGAGGAAGCAGACCATTTCCTAGAACAAAGAGACAAAGCAGTAGAAGCAGCAGAAACATATAAGAAAATATCTTTAAAAAAGGAATATTTATGGAACACACAAGGCAAGCTAACCAAAAATAAATCCATCCATCAATCCATCCATTCTCTTCTGTTGGTCCAATTCAGGGTCACGGGGAAAAATAAATTATATATAGCAAAAATCAACCCAAAATAGAAATGACATGTAAAAGAAACAATGTGAAGAGCTGAGAGCATCAGTTTGTGTTCTTGTGACGAGAATTGTTTTAAAGTGTCCCCAGTCGTTGACTTTAAATGTGAAAATAACCTTTTGTTTCCTGGTATCTGTGTTACACAGAGCCCAGGAGTGGCCATAAGGAAGTCCATCAACATTTAAATTCCATTCCATTTAAATTCCAACAACATGAAAACACATTTTAGGGAACAGATTAGATCATTCCCACTTTTTTGTTAATTCATTTCCTTTAGATAAGTGTTTGTACAAAGAACCAGCACAGGACTTGTCCGGAAAGAGAGTCACAGAATTGTACCTCTTAGACAAAGACTCAGGAGCAAAACATTTCATAGTAGTGAGTAGTAGTTTCATAGAAGTTTCACAGCGTGCTATAATGGGGTATTTTTTTTAAATGTGCTTTATTTGGCAGCCAGCAGTGAGATTAGTGCAAAGAGACTGTATACAAAGTGCAAACCTGAAAAAACAAATCACACCTGCATGTTGACTTTTGCAACACTTAATGTCTTTTTTTAAGGTCTTCCTGTTTTATAACATGAAGTGTAGTGACACCAAATTCAAGTGAATCACCAGAAGACCCTGAGAATGAATAAAATATGAAAAACATCTCTTTGAAACATTATTTTTTTTAAATTAGTTTGAAATGTATTACTTAACCCTCTGAGGTTAAATATATCCTAACCCCAACTCTAACCAATCAGAACATGTAAGTTTAGGTGTTTTTTTTCATTTCTTCTCCCAAGTTTTGGCAATTACAGAACAAAGAAAATAAACATTTTAACTGACACACATCAAAAACCGCTCACTTTTTATCCAGAAAAGTCTAAAAGAACTCTAAGAACCCTATGTTTGCCCAAAACATAGGGTTAGGGTTATCATGTCTTAGACCTCAGAGGGTTAATAATCCTGACCAGAATCATACTTTCTACAAGCCAGAACATTGGTGTATGTTTCATTCATGAACAGACACAAACAGACAAACCATCTCTTATTCACCCAACTTCTTCTGAAAAGGAGGCCCTTAGGTTTAGGTGCCATTGCTGATTAGTTGAACTAAGTGTGGTAACTCTGGTGGTTAAACTGATTTTGTTTGGACTACATTGTAAAAATTGAAAAAAGTGAAGTTATTACTTATCTGAAGCATTTTGACATGGTTTTTATATTGAGACCAGTGTTATGGGAAGTGATCTTGCTGTCGCTACCCTTAAAGAGTGAAGTTCGTGAATATTTTAGCAGTATCTTTTTTTTGAGTTTCACTTTGCAGACAGTGCCTGAGAAATTAAAATGTTAGATTAAAATGATATATCGTATTGTGTACGCCACCTTACTGTATCTAGAAATATGCAGTTTTTTGTGTTTAAATAATGTTTTGTTCATGAGTACTTGTTCTAGATAGTTTAAATCTTCCCAGCTACCCACAGTGTACTGTACTTCTGGTGGAGCAGATAATGTCAAATTTACATCAAAATTGTGCAAATGGTGATACCACCACCAAATTTGGCACAATGGCGGACCTTTGTATTCTTATTAATTTTGCCTGATTAGCCACATGAAAATCCAAGATGGGGGCCATTTTTGAAGATGGCAGCCATTAAGATCCATGAAAAAGGAGTTTTTGCATTTAATTTGCATGTAATTTACTGATTTTTATCATCTTGGTCTTGATTTGTATGTTTTGAGTTCGAGTTACCTCTGCCAACGAGGTTATGTTGTTGGTAGCATTTTTGTGCATGTCATTCTGTCTGTAAACATGATAGCTCGAAAAGTTTTAAATGAATTCTGATAAAACTTTGTAGGGGTGTAGAGTGGAGTCATGTTAACAATCCATTAAAATTTGGCTTACAGTCCACCAAGGTCTTCAAGGTCAACTTAATGATTTATTGGTTGAAAATTCACAAAAAGCCTTAAAACTTAGAAACTATGATTCTTACAAGTGTGGTGTGTATTGTCAACATATAGAAATCACAAAGTATAAAGAGTTAAAATATAATGTCACATTTGACTTCTGACCTCTCCTTCAAGGTCAATAGATTGATCTGAAGGTCAAAGTGATAATAATGGTATATATAGCTATTTAAAATATAAAAATATATTATAAAACAATGTTTCTTACTGCCATTGTTTGTACTGACAACATATAGGCATATAGGGAATTATATATTGATATATATAACATATATATATTAATATATATAATTATATATATGTCTAGAACATGCGCTTCAACTGGAAGCAGCAAAGAAACAGAAACAGAAGGGCTATGATGCTATTCCACCATCAAGTGAAGCCCTCAGGGAGCATGCAAAGCGTGCTGCCTACCAGGCAGGAATCATGTGGGGACAAGCAATGGATCAGGATCCAGATGCTGGGAACCCTTCTGACTGGGGCTGGGCTAAGACGGAGCAAGAAGCCTGGACAGTTTTATGGACAGTTTCATGCAACAATCTGTTGATCTGATAAATAGCAAACGTCTAGACATAACAAAGCTGACTGAATATTATTTTCAAAATAATATGATAAATCTGCATATATATCTTGCAGTTAGGCTCTTAATAACAGGAAACATTAATCTGGGATGTCTGAAAATGTATGTTTGGACACCAAGATTATTGAAATCAATCAACTATGGACAATTCTATGAGAAAATATGTTTTTCTTAGAGTATTTTGGCGCCACTATCTTGGATTTTCAAATGGCTAATCGAGTACATTTTAAAAGTGTATTAATCTGAGTAATAGTGCCAAATTTGATCCTTGTATCACTATCTGCACAATTTTTCTGTTAATCGCCCCACTATTCATGCTTTGTGGAGAAAGGTTGGTCTGTCGTGTAGGCTGTCTGTATAGACACATTCTATGAATTCTTTAAAAAAAAATCACAAAAATATGGAGACAAATGGTATCTTGTGGCCATAAATTAATCAATACTTGGGAAGGAATTGTAACTTTTGGGCACACAGCAGCTCTTCTTGCAGTCAGAAACACTCTGTATATTTTTTCCCTCTGTGGCCTTTCCTGGGCTCTGTACTGTTTGATTTTTACGGTGTAACACTTAAGACTGTTTAGATTATAATGGGTAGAGACATAAGTTAATTTAAGTCCTCAGTCTGCTTTGATTGCCAACAACAAAAAGTGGTCATGTAAGGATGCGTGAATGGCAGTACTAACAGAAAACAATAGTGTATGTTGAGCCTGTGGATGAATACAAAAAGTGCACTCCTGTGTTTATCTGAACTACTTCAGGCATATAATTTGATATGTCACAGTCGCACGTGACACATACTGAATAAATAAAAGGTCATTTACAGGCACTCATCATTTATAATTTATAGGTGTTAGGTTGGAGATAAGCATCAGGATGGATGCAGCTGAAGTGAAAAACTTGGGTTTGACATTCAGGCTCCTTTTAATAGTATGAATTACTTAAATACAAGATGCATATAAAAAGAAAAAGGAGCAGTGGAGCATGTGCTTAGTGTGAAAGTTAAAGCAGGCTGGATACCACTCTTTGTACCACAGTAGAAAGAAACTTTCCACTTCCTCTTCCTGCCCTCATTCACATGTTCTAGGTCTAATGTCTTTGCATCACATTGTCAATCGCAAAGACAGTTCAAGGTTCATACTGCAGCACGTTAACAGAGAAGAACTGTCATGTAGGAGATGCACTTAGTGTGGGGATTGGTCTGTAGTGTTGTCTTCTTCAAAGGGACGGAAAAATGCATCCATTTTACGCTTGAGTCTCTTCTTAAGCTGAAAGCGGCGCTGGACTGAGGTAGAATTGTAAGCTTGGGTCTTTAGTTTGCTGTAGTAATCAGAGAACTTGTTGAAAAGGAAGGAAATTGGCATGCCGTTGAGGATTATCCCAAATGTAATGCAGCCAAAAGCCACAATGCGGCCCAGGATAGTTACAGGAACCACATCCCCATAGCCCACAGTGGAGATGCTGACCTGAGAGAGAAAAGACAAAAAATCCTATATTCAGTTTCCTTCAATCACCATGATCTTCACGATGATTATAAGAATGAATTAAAAGCACATTTGAATTAGTATAAACTAATAAGCAGTCCAGTCGGTCTTGAAAATATCTCCTGAATCAACACTTATCTAAAGTTTGCAACGCAAGTTTTCTGAAGTATAAACATTCAAAAATGAGAACTTTAGACTGTTCTGTACATTCAGGCTGCTGCCCCCATTGAAAACCACAGAGAAACAGAAAGTGGCAACAGGCAGGCTATCTTTGCAGAACATCTGCATCCTCTTTCTGCCTCCAGCTGGTGTTCACTAATTCCATAGATGACAGATTAGTCAAGCTAATCAATAAGAGGCTTCAAGAGGCTTTGTTGCATCAGTGTAGGGAAGCATCTGGTGCATGTTACAAATGGGCTATTTTTATCTTATTTTTATATGAGAGGGGCTCCCAGTAGAGCTGCTGCTCTTCCTCTGCATGACAAGGACACCTCCTAGGTGAGAGTGTAACAAGAGGAGACTTTGGGGACCCCCAGGACCAGAACCGGGACACACTCCCGAGCTAATATAATCAAGCTAGGTAAGTGTCCTCCCAGACAAGCTGGAGTCTCTGTCTAGGCTGCTGCTCCCAAACCCATCGAAACAATGTAGAGTTGTGGTCAGAGGTTTAAATACACTCATCATGGGCATGAATGTTGAGGTAATTTTGGGCTTTTAATGATTTCTTTGAACTGCTCTTTTTCCAGGGTGGAATGATTGTACAGCATAAATCTTTAATGACTTTAAAAAAAAAAACAGAATTGGGTTTGAATTTCTTTTGGATTTTCTCTAATCCACACAGACTAAAATATATACAAACAGTTCAAAGAAATCATTAAAAGCCCCAAATTACCATGACGTTCATCCCCATGATTTGTATCTAAACTTCTGACCACAACTGTTCATAGGTGTAAAATGTAAAAACAAGTATAAATAAATATATTGGAATTCTCATATTTAGATTCAGCACATCAAAATATTAAAGAAAAAGCACATATCTGAAGCAGACCACTTCTGTTGACCAACTTGTAATTCTTTATGAGAAAACTGGTTGGGACAGTTTATCCTTAATTTAATGCAGTTTAAGAAGTTTAAGGAGCAAATAGGTTAAAAATAATAATAAGAATTTATGTTTTAAGCCAGACAAAAGTAAAGTCCATTACATGTTAAATTTGTGCAAACCAATTAATGTCTGTGTTTGCACAGACTGTTGCTACAAAGTGGAATAATAACTGTTGATCTGAATTGTGCAGTTAAATTTCTAGACAGATGAGCGTCATGCTCGGAGGAATCAGAACAGAATTAGATGTATTTGAAGCTGATCAGCCAGCCAAGGTATGTTTCTTTGCTTTGAAAAGTAATTTATCCAAACATAAATTACAATCTTTTTTGTGTTTTGTGTCTTGAGTTCAATAATCACAGTGAGTGATAGCATTATTTCTCAGTGGAAGATTTTGTAGGTCTTTGACGCAAAAGCTAAAAGGTGAGAAAAGCTGCTGGTTAGGGTTGGGGCTTAGATGATGTGGTGTCTAACTAGAGGAGCAAACAATTCTTTTAACCTTCCTTTTCTTAGAGCCAATATTAGCTCACATAATAAGCAAGTGTTCACTTAGAAAGAAGAAGTCATGGGCAGATGTTTATGGAGTATGATATTAAGTTATAGCTACAGAAACTGATACTTACTGCTGCCCACCACCAGGCATATGGGATACTGCTGATGGGAGATCCTTCAGTTTCCCTTTCTGCGGAATGCAGGAGAGCAGAAAATGTGAAGATTCCCAAAGTGATAAAGAGGAAAATGCAAGAGGCTTCCTGGTAGCATCGCCGCAGAGTAAATGCAAAGGCCCTCATGCCGGTTGAGTGGCGGGCTAGCTTCAAAATCCGAAAGATCCGCAGCAACTTGACGATTTTGAGGACGTGGCTGAGCTTGCTGACCCGAGCCATGGCCCTGAGGTCTTCCTGTGCATTCACATCTTCAGAGTCAGTAAAGGCTTCAGAGATGATCTGGACAAAATAAGGCATGACCGATACCATGTCCACAAAGTTAAGTCCACTCTTCAAAAACATTACAGTGTTAGGAGTGGTGATGAGACGAATCAAATACTCAAAGGTGAAAAACACAATGGTGAAGATCTCTACCCATTCCATGCATGTTTTTTCATTGATTCTGTAAATTTGTAGTTCGTCCACAGTGTTGAGACACATTGCAGCGATGGAAAAGAGCACAAAAAGGTTGGAGAGCAGAGTGAAAGTCTTCGCAAGAGTTGATGAGTATGGATTCTCCACAATGTTCCACAGAGTCATCCGCAAATCCCCAAACATCATGTCCTTGAAATACTCATCATTGTACTTTACATCGATCTCAGCCATTAGCTCCCTTTCCACCTTCAGGTTCTCCTTCACCTCATCTACCTTCTCCTGAAACACCATCCAACAGCAGAGCTGGGTGTCCTTCAGGCTCAGGCCCCAGTATGCAATTTCTTCCTCAAAGCTGATGGGGCACATTTCCACCATGATCCACAGCACTCCGCTTGTGTAGAAATGGCAGATGTGGTGAAAGAAGGCAGGATCTCGGTCAAAGAAGAACTCATTCTTACAGACAGAGTAGTCATCACAGAGAGTGAGGAGTTTTGCCTGGTTCCTGCAGAGAGCTAAGGAGCCTATTCGGGTGTTCGGATATCTAACGGCACACATTTTTGGAATATAAAACACTTTCCCTCCTACATTTAAGTTCATGTTCTGCTCAAGTTTGGGTGTCTTCTCACCTTTACGGCAGTCATCTTTAATCCCAGGATTTTCCAGATTCTCCAGTGAGCTCCATGCTTTGACTGTTTTCTCCTGAGAAAATGGAAATGTTTTGTTGTCCTTTGCACTCTTTGAGAGAGAGCTGACGCTAGAGCGGCGGCTTTGCAAACATGTTTGCAGCTGAGCGTTCCCTGAGCAAGCCATAGCAGCTGTGGTTCAAGGCAGGAAATCAATGAAACAGAACAAAAAGAGGAAAAAAAGCATCAAAAGAAACACTCTAGGAAAAGGATGCAATCAACACATGGGAAATCATTTCGTGTATCTGCAGCTACTTTCGGCATCCCATTGAAGAGTGGGAGTTCCTGTTTATTGGCTCAGCTGTGGCTGAAGGGGTAATCCTGGATGTCAGGGGACAGGAGGAATTTCCTTGGTCTGTCTGTTACTGCAAAGACAACACATTGGATTAATCCCACCAGGAGATCAAGGACAAGCAGCAGGGATTTGATTCATTTAATCTTATTGGAGCCCTTCCAAGTTTCCTTAAGCAGTTGTATATTTAGGAGGGAGGGGCAGGGAGGGCAGGATTAGTAAACAAAGTTGATTTAAGGATTTTGAAGTGACAAGGCAAAGGAGTAGATGAGTTCTAATGTTAATTTAAAGGTATACCAATCAAGGTACTAATAAAGGTATCCATACCTTTAAATATGGTTAAGGCAGACGTATGAATTGTTCATAGGTGCATCCTTTGGTTAAAAACACAGTACAACAAAAATTGGCACACTGTAAAATGTAAAGGGTTAGGGTTATAATTTTATTTAAATATTTCCTCTTCTTTTAATTTGATGTGATCAATATGCTTGTAAAACGTTGTGGCACCGTGAGAGACTGAGACTTTCAGGAATAAAGGTTGGGAGGGAATCAACAGTCTGTCAAAGACTGAGTTAAAAACAAAACAAAACAAAACAAAAAAACCTCCAAAACATTTCTTTACCTAAAAATACACAGAATTGTGGGTTTAGAGTGTGTGCATGGAGCTGGACTGACAGTAATCTATCATCCTTTTGGCATCACGGTATTAATAAACATAATCCTGTAGTGGAGATTGCTGAAAGGGCTCATTAAAACATCTGAAAGTGACCGTCAGTGAAAATTGTTTGTCACTGCATCCACAAATTCAAGTTAAAACTAGTGCACAAAAACCAACAACAAACTATATATTAAAAAAAGATCCAGAAAAGATGGACTGATGGAAAAGTAGAATCCGAATTTGAAATTCCATTTGCAAATCATAAACACAGCTTTCTTAAGAAAGCTTAAGAGGAAAGAGAGCATCTGGCTTGTTTTCAATCCATTCAGTTCACGGTTTGGGGTGGAGCTTATCCCAACTGTCACTGGGTAAGAGGTGGGGTACACCCTATCAGTAGACCCAGCCAGTCTATCACAGATCTAACAGAAAAGAAAGAGACCCATTCAACCCCTATTCACATCTATGGTCAATTTAGCATCACCAAAAGATTTATATACATGTGGGAGGAAGCTGGAGTACCCAGAGAGAACCCATGCAGGTACAGGGAGAACATGCAAACTCCACACAAAGAACTCAGCCAATCAGTAGGTTTGAACCCAGAATCTTCTTCCAGTGAGGCAACAATGCTAATCACTACACCACTGTGCCGCCCTAAATTATAACTTAATAAACTTAAATACTTGTCATATTTTATCAGCAACATCTCTGAGATTATTCACTCTTTATTGTCTTCATCATCCTTTTGGTTTCACACCAAACAGCAGATTGGAATATGTGCAGAATGCAGTTTGGCATTGTCTTGCTGAAATAAGTAAGACCCCCCCATGAAAAAAAAACAACAAAAACAATAAAAAACAATCTAGGTGGAAACACATGTTCCTCCAAAACCTGCATATATTATTTAGCATTAATAGCAGCTCCATAGATATACAAGCAGTGGCTGTTTCTCCAGGCCGCCATCCTTTGGCTACACACCAATCAAAACACAGCATGTTATCAGCGTCTCTGAATGACAATTAAAATTTTTATTAATATTAGCACTTTCAGTATAGATGGTGGATATTTGGACTTTTAAGCAAATAACTTAAAGTTAACTCTGATGCAACCCGACACCAAAACTCGAGCTTCACATGGAGACAAAAAATGGATTTGAATTTTCAGTGTGAAAAATGATGTGAAGTACCAGCGTGGCTAGCTGGTAGTGCTAAACTTCACCATCTTTTTTTTTTTCCTGCCATGACTTCTTTTTGGCAAAGATTCAGGTTCACTGAGCCACTACAGGGTTTATCTGCCATAATAAACTGATTCAATTCAATTGTATTTATATAGCTCCAAATTACCAAATCAAAATCAAGGCACTTTATATCGTAAGGTAAAGACCCTTTAATATTAGAGAAAAAAAGAGACGACCCCATTGTGGTTGTTTGCAGCCTCTGTAGCCTAGAGAAATGAGCATTTGATCTAGTTAAATGAGTTAGCAAATCATTTACAAATGTAACAGAATGATGTTGATGTGACATTTGAAACATGTTCTGATTGCATTAGGAATGTGTTTCTTTTATATTCCTTATGAGAGAGAGCCTGTGCATGTGGATACACACAATCATCGGTTAGATAAAAAAAAGCATGTCTAAATCCTGTATCTGTGTGAGACAGTTTGTGTAAAATGTAATCCAGTAGTTCATAGTTAATGTCTCACTTGACTATCTCAAAAACACATCCTGTGTCACACTGCTATCACACAGCAAAGAAAAGTCTGGGCATTGTCCTTTAGGTTTACAGATTATGTGCTTATTTGCGTTGACATGGCAATAGAAATTTGATTACACAAAAATCTTACACTAGCCTGTCTACAGTCCAGAGCTGTCACTGAGTGAAACCATTTGGTGTGTTATTAAACATGTAAACAGTAGTACTGAAGTGTTGAGGAGCTGAAATCCTACATCAAGCAAGAGTGGGAAAACACTTGGTTCAGGGCTACAGGAGCTGGTGTCCTCATTTCACAATTACTTAGAGAATACTGTTAAAAAACTGACTTCTAATGAATCCCTTATGTTAAAGAGACAGAACCAAATCCAAGTTATTCCGTTTTACCTCGGCACTGTATGCCTTGCACAGAGTAATCTCTCAGCTTAATTAACTAAGCGTGATCTTCTCCTGCTAACCTACTTATCTCACCTCAGTGAACTGATAAGATAAAATCTGTGAGGGACAGAGGGGATTGGGCAGCTTTATTGGAATAATACAAACATATTACAGACTGGAAACATGGAGTTGGCAATGGGACACTGAGTGATGATGCCTCCACCCTCACTGGACAGCTGTAAAATGTGCTACTCTGCCAGAGGCTTGAAACATACAGTTTCACTAAGGCAACAATGTTCTGTGAAAAGTGAAAGCACTTTACATTACTCTCTCCAAGACAGGATGGGGAGGAAAAAAAAAAAAACGCCTGTTCAACTCCATGTCAAAGCTGTCATGCCTTACTCAGCACTTCCTGTAAATGCACGATGCTTTGACCCTTAATTCTTTGTTGGAACTGGTGACAGAGCTGCTCCTGGAAAGAGAAAGCGAACTAATCGCTGGCACAGTTGTCTGGGATCTGTTCAGTGCAGCAGCCAACCACTGAGTAATGACATAATGGACACCATTATTTTCCCTTCTTTATTTGCCATTTACACCGCATACACAAACAGGTGAAGAAATAAGACCGATAGCAGTTCACTGAGCATTAGGAAGGGGCAGCAAAATGATTTTTGTCATATTTCATTTTAAGAAACTCTTAAAAAAAAAAAAGATTTTTCAAAGGATTACCATAGAAAGAGCTCTCTTGCATTAAAAGGGAAATGTCGATTCTGTCTCCAATTTATACTTAACCACCATTTTGCTGAAATGCACCTTGTAATAATGTTTTGGAAAATTACATTAGACATAAAAATAATTATATTATCAGTTACTGCTGGTAAATAAGGCAAACAGTAGCATATAGAGTGAATTGTAAGGGTGACATTCAAGACAATGGCCATTTCCATTCAATATTTATTTAAGTGACTGTGAATGTGGCATGGTTGTTGATCACAGATGGTTCTGCTCTGAGTAGTTCAGAAGCTGCTGATCTGCTGGACTTTTCCCACGCAACCATCTCTAGGGTTTACAGAGGATGGTCCAAAAATAGAGAGAGAAAATATCCAGTGAGTTCTCTGGGAGAAAATGCCTCGTTGACACCAGAGGTCAGAGAAGAATATTCAAACCGCTTCAAGCTGATACCAAGGCAACAGTCACACCGGATGCCACTCCTATGAGCTAATAACAGGAAACTAAGGCTTATTTCTGTAGAAAATTCAGTTGATACAGTTGTTTGATGTAAACGACGTGAAAGCATGGCTCCATCCTGTCTTGCATCAACGGTTTAGGCTTTTGGTTTTGGTGTAATAGTATGCAGGATTTTCTTGGCACACTTTTGGCTCCTTAGTACCAATTGAGCGTCATTTAAACACCACAGCTTACCAAAGTATTGTTACTGACCGTATCCATCCCTTTATGACCACAGTGTACCAATCTTCTGATGGCTGCTTCCAGCAGGATAATGCACAATGTCACAAAGCTCAATTCATCTCAAACTGGTTTCTTGAACATGACAATGAGTTCACTGTACTCAAATGGTCTCCACAGTCACCAGATCTCAATGCAATAGAGCCTCTTTAGAATGTGCACCAACTATGTGATGCCGTCATGTTAATATGGACCAAAATCTCTTTGGAATGTTTCCACCTGGCTGAATCTGTGCCACGAAGAATTAAGGTGGTTCTGAAGACAAAAGCGAGTCCAACCCAGTACTAGCAAGGTGTAACTAATGAAGTGGCCAGTGAGTGTATATTTAAAAAAGGCAAACATAAATGCATAAACACAGGTTATACTGACTGAACTCTGGTCTGTTGATAACATCTCTTTACCTGATGTACCATCGGCTGAGTTGCTCACACTCGTTAATTAAAACAGATCACTGCAGTGAAGACAAAACTCCAGGAGGCTCACGACATACAACTGTTGCTTTGTCACAAACACATTTGGCTGTTGCGGTTATTTAGATTTAGTGGTGGTGAAGCTGCTAAAATTTTGATATTTTCAGGCAGAGAACAATAAAGTGAAAATGCAACATAAAATGTAGGAAAACATCAAATTCTTTATTTGACTCATTTATAGCAATTAACAGAATTATGTAAAGTACAAAGACAGTACTAAAACAACTGCAATAATACTACAGCAAAATAAATAAACCCATCAAAATAAATACTAACCATACAACTCAGCAGTTTCAGGATGCACTAAAACTCTCAGTTAGTGCCAATAGATTTTTTTTTTTTTTTTTTTTTTTTTGTCAGACCAGATT
>VUQS01027071.1:3747-15292 GCA_015108495.1 Heterochromis multidens | reverse complement strand
GGCTGACTAAATACTTTTTGGCCCCACTGTATATATATATATATATATATATATATATATATATATATATATATATATATATATATATATATATATTTATATATATGCCATTATATATGCAAGACATGAATGGCCATGCTTACAATTACTTTTATTTTTGTTATTTCCTAATTTAGAATTAATTATTTACTTATCACAAGAGGACACATGGTTGCTTCCTCTTTGTTTATCAGAGATCAGGAGTGAGATGGCAGCAGGGTGCAAACTACAGGGAAGCAAAGGGGATTGTTGGTCCTTTTAAGACATCCTGATAACATGGTTTGTTAAATTTTTCGATTCTGTTTTTTTCTCTGAATATTCATTATCATGGATCATGCATAAAATTAGGCCTGTACTGATGTATGATTCATACAGGAGAGTGATTCATAACTAATTCACTTTAATAAATATATGAGTGGATTATGTTTTTGCCAAGCTTGGTTCACACCTTTGTAAAACAGAAAAATATGACTTTGACTGAATGGATCTAAAGTAAAGCATATGAACTGTAACACTCAGAAAAACAAAGTCACAAATGAGACTCGATCAGTAAAATGATCTTAAAAGTTCAAAAGTTCACCTGTAAAATCACTGAAACAAAAAAATCTGCCCATGATATATGGGCATAACTAATTTAATTACATGTAAGTGTTCAGTGTAATTTTGTTACATAAGTACAATGTAAAATGTTACATTTAATGGAATCTGGTCAAATTAAATGTACTTGATTGACATTCACTCAGTTTATACCAAGCACATTTTCCTTAATGATTAATTATTTGAATAAATTAACCTTTGATTTTTTTTATATTTCAGTTGCATTTTACTCAAAATTATTGCTTCATGTTTATTGAGGGTGAAGAATAATTTTTTGAGTGCACCCTCTCTCTCCTCACTGCTCTCCACACGTCTGTGATGCAAAATACTCAGCAGGTGTCTGGGACTTCTTTCATTGGTTGTCTTACTTTTTCCATGGTAAGAAAGGACAAGTACAACATTTATGAAGCATTTAGATTTTATTCCTGTTAATGAGTAAATGAGTAGAAAAATGGGGGAAAAACATGGCGTCACATAAACCCCATGCAAACATGCTCAGGTTATATCTTGTCAACTGCAGCAGATGATTTAAGATGGAAAATGTCAGACTAAGGAAGTAGCCAGTGCTGATCAAAACATTAGGCTGTACTTCAGTTAAGGTCTAACAAGGGCAGATATTGCATTGTGTCTTTTTATTATAAAAACAATTCAGATTCGTCCTCCTCACTTAAGAAGACTATCCTAGCTCCAATTTCACAGATGAGCAGTCTTCAAGTTGGTTCTCAATAATTATCAAGTAAACAAGCCATTTTCTCATGATTATTTACCATGTTTGCTTTTCTCAAGGTAACAAAATGAACTGACCCATTATCAGTAGAAAAACATATCTTTTGAAAAGGAAATAATAACTAAAAAAAAATATCTGCAACCATAAGCATCCTCGACTTCTGCACTATTAAGCACTGAATCTGCTTTTTAATTCACCCTAATCAATTTCACTTTACTCCATCAAGTTGAAAACACGTTTTCATGTAACTTGCCATCATGAGGTCAGCAGGTCATGGTACTTCCTTAAAAATCTGCTGTTAATCATTGCCAGGGAAACAGTGAATAGTACAATTAAAAAGGTATTAAAAGATATCAGCACTTAACATGATATTGTCTTTCAGTCTTCATCTCACTCAAACACAGTTTTCTGGACATTATTCACACACTGTGTACAGGCTTGACTTCTCCTTGCTGGGTCAGTTCACTTATTCTAAAAGTCTGTTAACAGTATTTATTTTCCAAAGACAGCTTTTTGAAAGTGTTTCTCAGTACATGGAGCACACATGAACTTGGCTTCAGACAGCTCCATCTGTGATCACTGCTGTTTTAGCTCTCAGACAGAAGAAATTCTGAACATTGCTTGTTTTTTTTTTCCAACATTCTGGTTTTGGGTTTATGTCCATCATAGGTTTTCATGCCAGCTAAGAGGCACTTTCCTCAAGCATGTGGGCCCAAAAAGCTTTTTGTGTTCCATTGGCTATTTACTTTTTGGTTGACTTCTCGTGAACCTGACTTTTTCATGCACTGGACTTCCTTTAGGTCCAGACATTGGTGCCAAGGATAACAAAGACTTCAGTTAACCACTTTCTTTCAACAAGTCAAAAGGAACAAGTTGTTTTCCACGCCAAGTGAATGTGAAGTACTGTCAGATCCTATTCAAAAAGTTTTACCATCACCTTGAATCAGAGAATTACTCTTAGTTTTAAGACTTTCTAAGACACATGCACTGCCTTACTTTTTTATGTTTTGATGTATTGTGTGTCTTGGTTGTGGTGGAAGCAGGCTGCATAAAATACAGTCATGTGAAAAAGAGAGTTTTCACATGACTACTGTGAAAAACTAAGTACACCCCATGATTCAGCAGAACCACCTTTAATTATTGGAGTAATTGTTTTCTGAATTACTTTTTCAGTCTCTCACATCGTTTTTTTTGTCCACTCTTCTTTATAATGTTGCTTCAGTTCATTGAGGCATTTGTGTATGCATAGTTGTCTTAAGGTCCCGCCACAGCATTTCAATCAGATTGAGTTCTGGGCTTTGACTGGCCCATTGCAACACCTTGATTCTTTTCTTTTTCAGCCATTCTGTTGTAGATTTGCTGCTGTGTCGACTCAATGACTATAAGGTGTACAGTCCCTGTGGCTGCAAAACAAGCCCAATGTCCAATGATTAACGTTTACCACTATGTGCCAAGATTGTCAGTTTGAAGGCTGAGCTCTCCAGATCTTGTATAATCAGCCTAACGCAAGACTACTAATGCCTTCCATGAAATACTGGGAAAACATGTGCCTTTGTTTCTCCTTAAACAATGGCAGCAGTAGCAAGGGTCTTTTTAGCTAGTATCAGTAGTTTTTTAGAGCAGTATCCAGGTATCTTAGCAGAAAATTAAAGCCTGTGCTCTCAAACTATTAGGTCCTTTAACAAGTAGCAAAGTGTAAAAGTTAGATACACGGATAATAACCCCCTCCAAAAAAGTTCCTCTTACATTATGTAGTGTATATTTGGTGGGTATATATGTGTAGCAATGAGTTCACCAGTTTAAAACTATAGTGAGGCAAAAATACAGCATATTTCTTTGACAAACTTAAACAGAAAGCTGCAAAACCACAAGGACACATAGCTTTATTTATGTGATTCCAAGTGTCATATTTTTACAGTGAAGATGAAGGGGACACCCATTAACTTACCCCACTTGTGTCTTATAGATCCACTGTTTGAGTGGGTAACGAAGGGCTACACTCAGTCTCCAACCCTCTGTGAGAGCCCTTCAGCATTTACTGGGGTGCAGCAGTGGTAATTGTTTTTGAAAGGCTTAATTCAAGGTGGATGATCCTGCTCAAGTGGAGCAACTTCCACTTTATTCCAGATGGTGCTGGCATGCTTTTTCACAACTTTTGTGAACAAAACTTTGCAATTGAATTCCATCTGGATGGACGAAAACAGTTGGCCTGGAGAAAGCTCTGTCCCAAACAGAAGCACAAGCTCAGGCTCACACTGCTGGCCAAAAACAGCAGCAGGAAACATGTTGTGATGCTGTCGATTGAAGTTGAGCTGGATAGGAATGATGCCAGTTTTCAGTAAATTGGTTCGTGTGTCTTACATTGAACAGAGAACAGCTTTACCATTGTACTATTTCAATTTAAAGGTTATTTCAAGTTAGTCCTTTTATTTATTATTCATTATTGTATCTTTGAACAATTGCAAGCTTGGAAAAAAAATGGTATACTATAATTTAATACAAGATGAGATAGTTACAACTTTACATAAATATATTGCTTTCAAGAGCTCTAATAATTTCTCACTGTTTGATTCCTGCCATTTTTAACATGTGCATTTGCTGACATTATGTATACAAATGAGAAAAATAATATTTTTTAAAAATGCTTGAAGGAAACATCTAACTGCCGTGTGACGTGAGTAGCTGTCAAAAAAGCAAAAGCAAGTTCACAGAAGGACATTGAAAAGACAGTGAAGGGAAGTGTGGTGAGATTTAGGTGAAAAGTGAAAGGTTAAAAGCCATCTTCTCTCACTGTAAAGGATGCCCCTTTAAGTCTAAACTTGCTTGAAAAGTGACAGTACACTAGTGCACTGGTAGTATTGGTCTGTGTACCCAGAGTGGACACTGTGGTTGTCTAATCACAACCATTTCACGACAGGTAAAATTGTCAATCAAATATTGCATTAAAGATCTCTAGTAAACTTTTACTTTTTAAACAAATGTAACCTGATTTTTGCAAAGTGCCATTTAGACATCTTTTACAACTCTGAGACTTTTTATTTGTTGTTGTTGATTTAATGACTAATTTTAGACATTCACCAATTCATGTTAAGAATGAAATCAAATCTTTGTAACAGCCTAAAAGGACTATTTTTCACCCTCCACTGTTCAAGTGAATTAAAGCATAAATGGATGTATTTTAAAGACTGTCACTGGCCGAACAGAATTAGCCTCAAAAACAATGTCTGGTGCTGAGGGGCAGGCTTTAATACTCGGTGTGTGTGCCTCAGATGACTACATTGGAGATATCTGATCTCACTGACATACAGAAAAGTATGATGACATGGAAAAAAATGTCTCTTTTAGCTTTTGGCCCACACTTGTACATTCACTGACCTCTTTATTTGAAACTTTGGCCATGTGTAATATGATCATCGCCTTTGTAACAGTACATAGTGTATCTCAAAAAATTAGTATAATGTGAAAAAGTTAATTTTTTCTCATAATTTAATTCAAAAAGATAACTTTTTCATGTATGCAATCATTCATAGAAAATGTAATATTTCAAGCATTTTGAGGGGTTTTGCCTTTATTCACATAGCACATTAGAGAGAAGACAGGGAAACTGGGAGAAAGAGCAGGGGAAGGACATGAAGCAAACGGTTGCAGGGTGGATTTAAATACAGACCTCTGCAATAGACTTACAACATGAGTCACCTGCTCAACCCAGTGAGCTATACTGGCACAGATACTTTTTGTTTTCATTCTGATGAGTATGGCTTAGGGTACATGAAAATCAGAAATCTAGTATCTCAGATTGTTTGAATATTTACAAAAATCAATCACAAAACCATTTACAGTACAGAAATATCCACCTTCTGAGAACTGTGTTCACCACATAGATTCTCTATGGGGTTCAGGTCAGGCAAGTTGGCCAATCAGTGAGACTAATAGCATCAGCAAACCATTTGGTAGTAGTTTTGGCACTGTGAACAGGTGCTAAGTCCTGCTGAAAAACAAACTTGGCATCTCCATAAAGCTTGTCAGCAGATGGAAAAATCTCCTGGTAGACAGCTATGTTGATTTTGGACTTGATAAAAGACAGTGGCACCCCAAATCATCAGAAACTTCACAATGGACTCTGTGCCTCTCCACTCTTCCCCTAGAGTCTATGACCTTGAGTCATCAAAGCTAAAACAATAAAAGACTTGAAATATTTCACTTTACATGAAATGAACAGAGAATACATGCACTGCAAAAATTGGCTATGTAACCAAGTCTTACAATCTTATATTCAGCCTAAAAGTCTTTTTGATCTTGTTTTGAGAGTGATATACTAAGCAAGAGCAGAATGTATAAGATTATTAATCTTGTTTTGAGAATATATGTCTTTTCTTTTTTACTTAGTTACTAAATCTTAAAATTAGTTACTTTATATGCATATTAGGCTAAATTATATCACTGAGACACTGTTTGAGATGACCTTGTGTCTTACAACTATTTTTAGCTGTGAAATCTTGTTTTAAGACCTCCCAGTAACAATTCACACACTTAGACTTTTGTTGTACAAATATTAGCACACGGGCATGATGGTGCGGTGGTTAGCACTGCTGCCTCACAGCAAGAAGGTCTTGGGTTTGAATCCACCATCTGGCCGGGCCTTTCTTCTAGACTGCGTGGGTTCTCTCCAGGTACTATGGCTTCCTCCCACAATCCAAAGACATTCAGTTAGTGGGGTTAGGTTAACTGGTGATTCAAAGTTGCCCATGTGAGTGCGAATGGTTGTCTGTCTCTCTGTGTTGGCCCTGTGACAGACTGGCTACCTGTCCTGGGTATACCCCACGGCAGCTGGGATAGGCTCCAGTCCCCCCACGACCCTGAAGTGGATGGACAGGAAAGTTGGACCCAAATGCAGACTCGGAAACGGGACTAAACTTAAGGCAGCTTTATTGCTGATGCTCAAGAATACAAAAAATACACAACTTAGGCATGGGCAAAACTAGGAACGGGGAGAACAGGAACACTAAGCACACGGGACAAGAACACGCAGCATGCAGGCATGGGAGCCATGAGGGAGACCAGACAAATACGGGGAGACAGAAACGCAGACTGACCAGAGACGAGAAGTAAACAAACATGGAGACAAGACTGATTTCCACAGGTGACACAGATGTGAGACAAGGACAGACAAGACACGGGGACACGACTGGAGAGACAAGCAGGGATCACAAAAGATAAACTCAACAATGCAAAACCCCAAAGATAACTACAAAGGATAATGTAATAAACATCAAAGGAAACATACGAGCATGTTAACATACAAAAGAACTAAACTAAACACAAAACCCTAGAAAACCAGAAAACCCAGGGTCCAAGACCCAGGGACCATGACAAAAGTACTTGGAATGAGTGTTTCAAGTTATTATTCGAGTTATTTCAAGACATCTTACCAAGTGTTATTATCTTACTGCACTGGCAGATTACTTCACTTGATTATAGTCTGAATCTTCTCAAATTAAGTTTTTTTTTCCCTTATATTTAGATAGCCAATTTTTGCAGTGTGAAAGTTTACCTTTTTTAATTAAATTATGAAAAAAACATAACTTGGACCATATTCTCATTTATTTTTTAGATGCAGTAGTATATTAGAGAAATAAAGGAAAAGCATAACTGGTGTAATGTAACCTCTCTTTGATGTCTAGTCCATTAGGTTAGGTTAGGTTCACACGGCAAAGTCCATCACATTTACTCAACTACTGACATGTGTCTTGGATGACTAAAACAATATTTGCTTGTGTAAATAGTTATTATGTGTATTGTCAGCATTTTAATCTTAAGACTCATAAAGGTCGGACAGGAGTCTCCGTGGACTATGATATTTGAAGATGACGTTGTGATCTGTAGTGAGGGTAGTGAGCAGGTGGAAGAAAGCCTGAAGAGGTGGATGTGGTGGAGAGAAGAGGAATAAAGTCAGTAGAAGCAAGACAGAATACATGTGTGTGAATGAGAGGGAGACACGTGAAAAGGTGAACATGCACAGAATATGGAGCAATGGACAATGCACAACAGAGGTGAAGAAGAGAGTGCAGGCAGGATGGAGTGGGTGAAAACAAGTGTCAGGGGTGATTTTTGACACAAGGATAGCAGCAAGAGTGAAAGGGAAGGTTTACAAGATGGTGGTGAGACCTTCTGTATTGTATGGTTTGGAGATGGTGGCACTAATAAAAAGACAGGAGGCTGAGTTAAAGATGTTAAAATTTTCACTGGGGGTGACCAGGAAGATTAGAAATGAGTATATCAGAGGGACAGCTCAGGTTGAGCAGTTTGGAAACAAAGTTAGAGAGGCAAGGTTGAGATGGTTTGGACATGTGCAGAGAAGGGACAGTGGATATATTGTACAAAGGATGTTGAATATGAAGCTGCCAGGCAGGAGGAAGGATGCTTATACTTCTATTTTTCTCTTTTCTCACTATCTTTCCACAATATTGATCCAACCTTTTAGTCTCTGTGTTGAGAACCTATTAAAAACTCTTACAGCTGTTTTCTGCTTGTGTCTATGTGGCAGTATTTGAAGTAGAAATGATAAGAGGTCAATCACTATTAAGCTAGCTTAGCCCGTATATGCAAATACAAGTCTTAGCAGTGTGGCTCTGGGCTGTATGCCTAATAATCCTCTTCTTTTCAAACTGCCAACAGCGCTTTTTTTTTCTTTAAGTAAATATGAAAAAAAAAAAATTCTCCAACGTGAAAAGAGAGAGTGTGATTTGGGGAAAGTTGTGGCCCTAGCAATCTTAGATGCAGCAAAAAAACATAGTTTTGCTTGTTTGTAAGAAAAAAAAGTTCAACTTTAATCTAATCAAATTAGGACATTCTATCTAGACTATTTTTGTGCAATGCTTTTGATATGTCTGTCTTTTCTTAAACATAATAGGAATAAATGCCATTTACCTCATGGTACTTAAAGCACCAAAGATGGATAAATAGCACTAAAGGCCAGAGGGAAAATATGCACATTTGATTATGGCATGAACTGTGTCTTTAAAAGCAGCCAGCAAAATAAAATGGAAAAGGTGAGACTAGTAAACTATTTTTTTTTCTAAAATAAGATTCACATAGCATGTGCATACATAACATTCAAATATACAATGAAAAAGGAGCTCAGTAAATAAAGTAAAGACCCTAGACATTTCTGCAAAGACTATATGTGTATTTCACTGTCTATTGGTAAAGTTCATGTTTTATTTAGCTGCACTGAGCCTTTTTCCTGTTTCAACCTCTGGGCTCTCTCTTATGTCATGGCCGTTTTCTTGCTTAAATACCGAACCAAACAATTTTTTTTTCAGAGGATTTACATCAACATTTTTTTCTCTTGTCTCTTGCTACTCTTTCTGTCTTTGGAATTTTTAAGCAGCATCATTCATTATTAAAATTCAAGCTATAATCCAGACTCTCATGAATGTAATATGTGGCTATGCAGGCTTAGTAAATGAAAAATGTTGATGAACATGTGGTTGTCCATTGCACCACAAACTTACAAACTTACAGATTTTTCAGATCTGCATTTCATGTCATGTCTATTTCTTGGCGTCTTTGTTTTTCTCTGTCATATACTGAAACATCTTTGGAGAAAACATCACTGTGATACAAGAACAAGGGGTTTTGTCTTTTTGTTTTACTCCGTGGCTCTTAAGAGGCTCTAGTCTCCCGGCAAGCTGTTTTATCTGAGCGTGTGCAGAAATCCTGTGATGTCAGAAGAGAAAGCACAAATTTAATAATTATGATCCTACTTTGTCTGATCATCTTCTGGGGAGAAAATCTTCTGGGGTCCACGTTGTAATTTTCTAAAGCTGATCTCTGGGACATTAATCTAGAAGTAGGGAAGTTAAAAGTAACTTTTTTTTATTTAATCCTAGTAATGTCCAACAAAAACCTTGTATGGAAACATTTTTCAGACTGTAAAATGAAGGAGATCTCTGGGATATGAACTTAATCTTACACTTGTCAGTGTAGCTTCTTTCTTAACCATTCTAAGACGGTTATAAGAAGGAGCGAATTATTATTATTATTATTATTATAATTGGAGCGAACACAGCGTGAAGCCTTGGCTGGAAAAGTTTGGCCTATTTGATTCTTCCTCTTCCCATGCTTCAAGTACTTCGAAGAAGTGAGCACAAAACCTCAGACAAATTAGCTACCAAGCTTAATTTAAGTCAGGGTGCCTCCTGATCTCTAGACATATGCCAGCACAAACATTTGCAGTGCCATCATTTTTGTTTTTTTAATTTTTTTTATAAATACTTGCACCAGGGTTTGCACCTAAAGTCAATCATACAGTACTGTGCAAAACTCTTGAGCCACCCCTCATTCCTTTATATTTTGCTAGGAAAATGAAAAATAGGTGTAGCAGTTTATTGAAATGTGCATAAATGTAAATACTACAGTGGCCCTGAGATGTAAACGCACTGCTACTTAACAAAACACCAGCAAATAGAAAAATGCTGCAAAAGCACACAAAACACAACAGAAGTTGAATAAAACACAACGGAAGTTTAAAAAAACAAATCACACAAAACACAACGGAAGTGGTTTTGGGGAGACAATAACGTGACAGAACAGCTGTGGAATTGACTAGCTAACAGCAAACGGCTAACAGCAAACATGTATCTACAGTATTATATGAATCAGTGCAATCCTTTGCATCTTTTGGTTTCTGTCATTTCTGCAACTGTTCCGTCACGTTATTGTCTCTCCAAAAACACTTCCGTTGTGTTTTGTGTGATTTGTTTTTTTAAACTTCCGTTGTGTTTTATTCAACTTCCATTGTGTTTTGTGTGTTTTTGCAGCGTTTATCTATTTGCTGGTGTTTTCTTAAGTTGCAGTGCTTCTTGTAAGCAAAAAATAATCAAATGTGGTGCTTTAAGATTTTAGCACAGTATTGTAACTCAGTACATTTTGAAGGGTTTGAAGGGTGTGTTGTGTGTTCAACAGGAAACTATCTGACTCACCTGGGGTCTGTTTACAAAAAGCAAAACAGACCCTGGGTTATTCTTACAAGTTATAACAATAAGTAAATTATACAATGAACAGCAGTCTGAAAAGCAATAACAAAATGTTTCCACAGGTAAACATAGAAAGAAGAAAATCAATGTGTCCATGAGCCCTAAAGACAGACACTATTGAATACTGTCAAAAGCATATCTCTTTAAAATCAAATCTCCTCCAGGTAATCACCTGTGTTTTCCTCAACAAAGCTAAAAAAGAAAAGAAAAAGGAGATTCTGGGGAAAGATTAATGAATTGTGGACACAAAAAAGTCATTATTGATGGGAAAAGTTTACTTTTAGCAAGCCTTTTGATCAATCAACCTCTGGCTCTTGGCTGTAAGCATAAGCCTTCAAGTTTGTTTATCTTCTTACTTTTATTTTTACCAATTTAACTTCCCTTTTCTCTTTGTTATTCCAACACAGAGCAGGTGCTCCTCACAATCGCCAGCAAAGTTTCCACAAGCCAATTCCCTTTTAATTTACAATACTCTGCAAAAGGGTAAAACCTACAAAAGGTCAGAGTCCGTATGTCTTGCATTCATTCTTCAAATCAAACCTCACAAACACACCTTTCCTGACCTTCATTTTCGATACAGTTTCCATAATTCACTGCACAACCTCATGGCTCTCTGCCAGTGTTCATAGAATTAATTTAATATGAAAGAAGAATGTTGAAATATTTTACTGATGAGTCAGTGAGAAATGCCACATGGAGAGACTTTTATTAATGCTCACCTCATTAGTAAACTATAGTTGTTGGCTCCATGTGAGACTCAACATATACTAACATTTTGTCATATGTGTGTTTTATTTTTTCATAACACCAGATGTTTTGTGACTGTACTGATGTACGCATATTTATAAAATGACAACAGCTCTGCTGCCTTTCCTGATATATTCATGAGAAAAAGGACACTCACGCGACTCCATTCCCTCTGCACGATCATAATCCTTCAGTCAGTTGCTGTTTGCTAAGATAGCAGTGATGTATGTGTGTGTGTCTGTCCACTGAAATATGTCTCCAATCATATTAATATCAACTGAGAAGTGCTAAGGGCACCACCATGGTTATGACCTCCTTAACGCCCTGCTTTGTTTTATGGGCAATCTGCTCTGACAGACCATTAATAGAGAGAAAGAGAGAGTGAGAGAGGTTGGGG
>VUQS01027056.1:5160-19343 GCA_015108495.1 Heterochromis multidens | reverse complement strand
ATGCTGAAGTGCAGTGCGTGGGAATTAACCCTCAACTGCCCAGAGCCTTCTGAGCACCGCCCAGGTATTCGGCGCATCTCCGCGGGACCACCTTAATAGATTCAGAAGCCAGTGAACCACTAGGAGCGTCTCTCTGGCATAACTGCGTTTTAAGGTGGACTGGCATCTACTTGATCTTGCCGGTCACTTCGGCTGTGTGTGTCGCCTTTAACAGACTACCGTAGAAGCGACAGTTACCGCGATATCTTGGCGAGGAGATATCGCGACAGCACGACAGAGTTGCAACTCGTTTGCTTATTGGTCTGTGGGTACTGTTGTAAGATGGCGCCCAGCGAAATATGAGTGGTGTAGAGAAAGAAAAACAGCAGCCAACCATCTAACGAAAACCAAGGGAAAATAAAGAATAAACCAGCCACAGAAAATACTAAAATCACTTCGCTTCCCTGCTTGTTGTGAGAGGAGCGGCTCAAACCTCGGCCCGGTTGAGGAAGAGAGGTAGCTAACGCGCCCGCTAACGTTAGCCTGCTAGCTTCTGAGAAAACAGAAAAAAAATGTAACGGTGTTGATACACGAGAGCTAGCCAAGCTTATGTTTCCTGTATAGGTGTCGCCTGCGTGGATGCCGACGTGTGCCTGTTTGTGTGCACGGTGGCGTCAGTACGCGTTTCCAAACACACCTGTGACTGCATTTCATTGGCAAACAGCACGCGGCTAGTTAGCCGTGCACCTGGCTAACCTAGCGTCGTGTTTAATCAGCTGGTAGATTAGCTGCTGTCGAGATATTGACCCTTACGTTTAATAATAACGCGGTTATTGTTTAAAACTTGCAACGTTTTCTGTGCGCAGCGCTTTCCCATCGGTGGCTTGAATACTGCATCAGATTTGGAAAGTGACCGCGCTTTTGTCCCAGCTCGTTTACGCGCAGTCAGAATTAACCCTTTCCTATTACTATCCGTGTGCGCTGCAGCTGGACAGTGAGCTGTAGGTCAGTTTGTAAACATTAGTGATTTTCATCTTTTGTCGTGAACCCATCTGAGGAATGAATGGAGAAGAAGTGCGCTGAACCGATTTTCAAGGACAAGGCTAATGTGTGGAGCTGTTCAGAGGGATAGAGATGATGGGCCGTACCGTGAAGCTGTAGGAAAGAGTTGTTGTAGCTGGGTTAAGGGGAGAGGCGACGATCAGTGAGCAGCAGTATTGGCTTCAGATGCAATGTTTACTTTGAGGGTGTTGATGGAGAAGGTCAGAAGGAGTTGTCTTGCTTATGATAGGGTGCAAAGAGAGGAATTGTGGTACTGGTTGAGGAAGGCAAGAGTAGCAGAGAAGTGAGTGAGTGGTGTATGACATGTATGAGGTTCAAGGTGGGGGTGGGATTACATCAAGGATCTGCTCTGAGCCCCTTCTTGTTTGCAATGGTGATGGACAGGCTGACAAGTGAGGTCAGGCAGAGTCTCCGTGATCTGTAGTGAGAGTAGGGAGCAGGTGGAAGAGAGCCCGGAGAGAAGAGGAATAAAACTCAGTAGATGCAAGACAAAATACATGTGTGTGAATGAGAGGGAGACAGGTGGAAAGGTGAAGCTGCAAGTAGGAGAGGTAGTGAAGGTGGATAAGCTCAAATATCTGGGGTCAACCATCCAAAGGTTAACAACAAGAGTGAAAGGGAAGGTTTACAAGATAGTAGTCAGACCTGCTGGTGTGTATGGTTTGGAGATAGTGGCTCTGACAAAAAGACAGGAAGCAGAGCTGGAGGTGGCAGAGTTGATGATGTTAAGATTTTCATTGGGAATGACCTGGATGGATGGGATTAGAAATGAGCAATTCGGGAGGCAAAGTTGGAGAGGCAAGGCTGAGATGGTTTGGACATGTGTAGAGGAGGGATAGAGGAGATATTAGACAAAGGATATTGAATATGGAGCTGCCAGGCAGGAGGAAAAGAGGAAGACCACAGAGAAGATTCTTGGATGTAGTAAAGGAGGACACACAGAGGGTTGGTGTAACAGAGGAGGATGCTAGAGATAGGGTTAAATGGAGGAAGATGCTCTGCTGTGGCGACCCCTAAAGGGAGCGTCCGAAAGAAGATGATCTTTAATCCATCTGTGTTGTCAAGTGTTACTGAAATTTCTATTAATTTTACCGTTAATGCACTTTGATTTAAAACGGTGCTAAATTAATAACTTTGCTTCACAGGAGAGAACACTGTCAGCAGCGATGAATAACTCACTGGATGGTACAGGCTCCTATGAGGAGCTAGTTAGGCAGAAAGCTCGTAGCATTCCTCAGCATCGCATGAAGGAGTTCCTGGAGTCTCTGGCCAGCAAAGGTCCAGACGCCTTGCAGGAGTTCAGCCAGCAAAGTGGAGACACTACAACCACCACCACAACTATGGTCTACCAGCAGGAGGCTAACTGCATCTACACAGACAGCACAGAGGTGGCAGGCTCATTGCTTGAGCTGGCATGTCCGGTAAATAAGCACTCTAAATGATCAAAACCCAGTGTGTAAAAAGATAAATAAATGAAGCTTGGACTGTCTTCTGATGCAGGTTCAGGTGCAGGTCCAGCCACAGCAGCAACAGATACAGGAGACCACGTCTCAGCAGCAGCCTGTGCAACAGAATACAGAGCAGCAGATAGTACAGGTCTGTATCTCTGTTAGGTCTTTGTGCTGACTGTATAATTAAACTTGTAATTCATTAATACTCCAACTGCTGGCTTTTATTTTCAGGTGCAGATCCAGGGTCAGCAACAAGGTCAGATGCTGGGCCAGGTTCTTCAAGTGCCCTCTGGCTCCCATCAACAGCTACAAGGTGTGACTACTGCACAGCTGATTCAGCCTGGGGAGCTGACAGAGGAGCAGCACCAACAAGTAGGGACACAAACAAATTCACAGAATTGCAAATGTTTAATCAGTCTGTTTGAATTTACTAGTTTTCATCTTTACACTTGTCTTAGCTGCAAGCCCAGTTGGTAGCAGCCGTTGCAGGAGGACAGCAGATCCAAATCCAGACAGTGGGGGCCCTCTCTCCCACCCAGCAGCAGGACAGTGCAGAGAGGAGAGTAATGGGAACTACAGTTGCTACATCCCAGGGAGCAGGTGTCCTCCAGCCAGCTAAGAAGCGTAAGGTGGACATGCCCATCACTGTGTCCTATGCCCTGCCCGGCCAGCAGGTAGCCACAGTCCTGGCTATCCCTCAGGGACAAGGCCAGCAGCAAAGTTATGTATCCCTGCGGCCAGACCTCCTAACTGTGGACAGCTCCCACCTTTACAGTGCTACAGGTACTATTACCAGTCCCACAGGGGAGACCTGGACCATCCCTGTGTATTCTGCACCTGCTGCATCTGGAGGTCGTGAGCAGGTAACACATATTGCTATCCCCCAGGAGGCTTATGGAACAGTGCAGGTTGCAGGGACAAACACTACAACAATGCCCACGCAAGTTACTGTGGAAAATGACAAGCTGAAAAACCCTGCCAGCCAAAGTCAGACAGCACAGGCTGTTTCCAGCATAACAAGCTCTGGAACAATGGGAAGCCAGGAAGAAGTGGTGCACACGCTGGCTGCAAACACACTGTTTCCTGCTCAGCTGATGAATGGAAACATCCACATCCCAGTGGCAGTACAGGGCTACTCAAATGCTACACAGTCCCTTATCTGGGACCCACAGCAGCAGGTGCTGCACACACAGGGGCTGACAGGACAGGACGCGCAGCAGCTACAGGTAATAACACAGGTATTCAGCGATGTTGAGTTTTTCACTTTAAACAGATATAGATATAGTAGTCCACACTGATTGAGATAACATTGTTTATGTGGTTATGTCTATGCAGGGTCAGACAGTCGTAGCAGAGGTAGATGGTCAGGGCCAGCAGCAGGTACAGGTGCAGGAACTGCTGCTGCCTGCTACTCTGAAGCCAGTGGAAGGGCTGGATGTGTGGCGGCTTTGGGCTCAGCGTAAAAATGCAGAGTTGGACAAATCAGACAAAAATAAACTTGCTCCGATTGGCAGTAAGTGTGCACGTCCAATGATTAGACACGAGTTAAAACGATTAGATAAGACGTGTGTTGCCATTTCTTTTTCTTTGTTTTTTATCTGTTTGCCCAGTCACTTGTTTTGTTTATTTTAGGACGGCAGGCACTGCGTTTCCAGGAGGATTTGGTGTCATGTGCAGTTGCTGAGCTCTGCATGGGTCTCTCTTTGATGACAACAGAGGCCCGGGGGCTGGAAGGGGAGAATTATGAGGCTGATGTTCTTTACTATGTTTTTTTGTGCATACAAAAAGTAAGTTCACTGTGAAGACATTTACCTTATCTCCACAGACCATCCATTAAATATCTGTTGATATTTATTTGTCATGTGGTAACACAAATGGACTTCCGTTTTTTTTTTTTTTTTTCTTGCAGTATATGTTTGATAATGGTCGTGTGGATGACATTTTCTCAGATCAATACTACACCCGCTTTGCTCAGAGTCTGCACCAGATCCTGGAGCCTTGGAGGCCGTCTGTCCATCCACTAGGTGAGAGCAGCATGTATTTATCAAAGCTCAGCTGTTTTCACACATGAACTCAGGATGGTGTCAGAGAATCAGACTGGGATAATATACAAAGTTGCCATTTCTCACCTGTAGCACACAGCAGAAGATAATCTTCTTCAGATTCGTTCTCACTATTGGAAACACTCTGTTTGGATTAGGCGAAGGGACTCTCTGGGTAGAACATGCAGGAGTCAGGACACAGTGCCTACTTGGCTTGCTGTACATTTTCCAGACAGTTACTTGTGCTATTCTCACATGGGCGCAGTTGGACATTACACAGACTTTGTACTAAAGAGGTGGCAGGATAAAGACAGTTTAATGTCTCATCTGACATTTGCATTTGTTCTGTTGGGTATTGTCTATAAAAGCGCAGTGAAGTGCAAATGGCTTTAGTGTGTCTGTGTGTTCTTAGGCTCAGCGATCTGCCAGGCTTGCAGTACACCGGCAGAAACCCTGAACTAGAGCCTGACCAATACAGGATTTTTAAGAAAGATACTAATATTTGGTGATTTAATAATCTATCAGCCGATATTTTTCTTTTCTTTCACACACAAAACATAAACAGATTTCCCAAACATTTGTTATGTGCAGTTATTTAGCAGTTCTTACTAAGATAACATAACAATGCAGTTTAAAAATAAACTTGCTTAACTGTTACAACAAGTCTGCTCAACTCTGCTGAGATCAGCTGGTTTTTGTGGTGTTTCAAATGTGTATTGCCAACAGGGCAAGTAGCAGAGTGCTCTCTGGTGTACAAACTATGCAACATCAACACTAATAACATGGTTGAAGGGTGTCTCTCCTGTCTCTTCTTACTTACTTTTTAAATTCTGTTACAAATGCTGATAACGATATATCGGTCAGGCTCTACCCTGAACTGCAGATATAATTAAATGAAGCTGCCATGATCATGTTGAGAGCAAAATGTAAAATACCTAACAAGATGTCATACATATAGCTGCTGGTTATATTAAAAGACTGATCTCCTGATTTTTATTTATTTATTTATTTTATCTCTGCATCAGTGACAAAAATATGTTTTCAGTTTGTCTGTCTGTCCCATTCTTGTGAACATGATATCTCATTGAGGGAATTTATTCATTTTAGTACAAACCCTCACTTGAACTGATTAGAGTTGGCGGTCAGAGGTCAAGGTCATTGTGGCCACACAAAACATGTTTTTCACCAAAACTCAGGATATGTTTATTGTTACAACATTTTACACAAATTTATAATGGGATAAAATGAATTGATGATATTTTATATCCAAAAGGTCAAAAGTCAGCTTCACTGTAACATCTTAGTGTTATACAGAAACACTTTTCCAGCAATTTTCAAACACTATAAGAAGATGAGATAACGACCTTATGTCACATGGTAAGATAATGAAAGTGTTTGGATTGTACAAATCCTTTTTTTGCTGCACAGTTGAAGATCAGTGTCAAGAATTTGTAGCTTCTTTTCACAAACATTATCAGTTTTATTGGCCAAACATGGGTATGCTGAAGGCTTTTGATTAAATTCCTTTGAAGTCATCACTGACGGTAGAATTTCATTCTGTACTGATATAAATGTAATCTGTAACTTTACTGATTGGCAAAGCATGCAACTGCAAGTTGGTAATTCAGATTATTTTTAAGTTCCGAAACTCCAACTGCCGTAGCAGTTAGTGTTAATTAAATACTACATATCCATTTAGTTTTCCCTCTAACTGCTGATCTGGTGTTTGTTGCTTAGGTGTATAAACTTTCTAATTGCAGTTCCTACAAAGTTCTGTTTGTGGTGGTTATAAGAGGATGAAGCACGTTTTTTGTTAGAGACCACACAGGATGTCTAATCTGCTCTTTACCCTCTCCTGCCAGGTTATGTTATTCCCAGTCATGTGACAGAGGAGATGTTGTGGGAATGTAAACAGCTGGGTGCTCATTCTCCCTCAACACTGCTAACAACTCTCATGTTCTTCAATACCAAGTGAGTAGCACAGTGCTCCCAAATGTAATGCTCAGTGGAGTTATTTTATTTGTTTGTCCCGTGCTTTAATGGCCATGATAAACCCCTTTAAATAAGAGCGACTATTCATCTACATCACAAATAACTCTGAACCCACAGATCTACAAAGTACTAAATGAGATGCTGTTTTTCTTCACCCCCTGCTCTGGCTTCACAGTTGCCTGCATTTACTTTTGTTGTCTTTTTACAGGTATTTCCACCTGAAAACAGTGGATCAGCATCTAAAAGTGGCCTTTTCAAAGGTGCTCAGGCACACCCGGAAGAGTCCCAACAACCCTAAAGATAAGAGCACCAGCATCAGATACCTAAAGTCGACAGAGAGGTTCATAGGGCAGAAAGGTAAGAGCATGCATGGATTGCATTTGTGCTGCGTTTGACAGAGAACCCCCATTCTAAGGATGAACTAATGATGACTGTATGTGCACGTTGTTTTTTCAGTGACAGATGATATGTACTCGGAACAGCTGGAGGACCCTGAGAACCCGCTGCGATGCCCCATCAAACTCTATGATTTCTACCTCTTCAAATGGTAAATACAAAGCAGTGTGAAGAACACTAAGGGGAATCAGTGAATGAGAAATTAAGAAGCTCAAGTGTAAAATATGTTAGAGTGCATGCCAATTAAAACAAGACTGGAGCATTAATCCAACTTTGTGGTGTATAAAAACAGGAAACCAGTATTAAAAAAAAAAAATGCCCCTTTGCACTACAACGTGGTGCTTTTCAGTCTGGCCAAGGTTAGAGTTAGTGGCTGCCACTTTTAAATAAAACTCGGTGTTTCTGTTAATGACATGACAAGCGGACTACACAGTACACTTTGTGCTGAGGTGTTTAAAGGTGTGAGAACACTGTTGCTAGGCAACTGACAAAGAACATGTATGCTGTACAACTTTTCTCTTGCTCTTATCAACAAAAAGGTGACTCATTTTTTACGTTTCCTACCTTTGAGCGTTGCCAGGGATAAAAGCTACAAATGTTTTTGGCCTTCGGTGGTATTACCTTGAAGTGGCACTACATTGTCTATGAATTTATTTTATTAATATCCAATTAGTTTGGGCATTTAGTACCTTTATTTAAGGAAACAACCTAAATATTTAGATTCAAAGGGCTGTATGTTAAGATGAAGGGAATAATAGCCAACTCTACATTGATAATACACAGTTGTGTGATCCTATATTGTGCACTGTATACTCAGTAAGTCATGCACAAGATTAACTTGTGAACTTGTTAATTAAGATTGATACTGGTTTTATGGATATAAAAACAGCCCAGATTAGTCAGTACAGCTGTAAACAGGTGTTTAAAAATGCAAATGTGGTTAATTAAAATTAGATTATCTGTTCATCTGACATCTTTAGCTGACGAGCTTATGCGATGGGGAGGCATCTGTCCACTCCTGCTCCTACTAGAGCTACTACCCCTCAAGTATTGACAGATTTTAGTGAAACAAGATTAGTTTGTCCTGGATATGACAGTTTGTGAGCCTCCTTGTCTTTTCAGTGGCTCATTAGTTCATGTAGGACAGCCAACCAGTGACAACAAAACTTGTTCTGCACCCATTCATGTGCCAGATGAGCTACTGACGTTCTGGTTGCTCTTTTGTTCACGAGAGAAGTGAGACTACACCTATGCCACTTCACTGTTCTGTTTGTGACACACTGTGCGTTAAGCTTGTTCGAAAGAGCTACATTAACTGAGTCGTATTTGGCGTATTGGTGAGTTTAAGATTTTGGACATTTTTGCGTATTGTTTTGAATATTTTTGTGTACTAAATAGCGTGTTAATATGGCACTTAAGACACAGTCAGTGTCTTTAAAAGTTCAATCCTATTTGCCGTACTTTAAAAAGGTAGAAATCTGTCATGAAAGCTAAACTTTTCCCACATAAAAAATAATTTTATGCAGTTTTGTTGTAGGGAGGATAAAACTAACTTTGATTTGACGTGTGAAGTGTTTCCTGAAAATATCCTCACAGTGTTCTCTTTGTCTCTCTCAGTCCACAGAGTGCTAAAGGTCGCAATGACACCTTCTACCTGACACCTGAGCCCGTGGTGGCTCCAAACAGCCCCATCTGGTACTCAACTCAGCCAATCCCAAAAGAACAGCTGGAGCAGATGCTCGCCCGCATCCTTGTTGTTCGCGAAATCCAGGAAGCCATTAACATGTCCGAGAACGTGCACTAGTTGGACTGAAGGAGAATGGAAAAACGAACTCAGCTCTTCTCTTTCTTCACCCAGCCTTTGATTGCTCGTTACGAGTAGTTTTCTATTCTCTCACACCCTCCTGTGGTCTTTAAGGGTGGCATGTATATGTTTATTTTCATTATGTGTCAGCATATCTCACATATATGGACTGTACATACACATACAACCAATACAGGTCGTCTGTGTTACTGAGGCAATCACGTTTTTTGTTGTCGTCGCTTTGGCCAAAGGATGTAGTATCTAAGGATGTAGTATCTTTTTATTGGACCTGAACTCTAATTTAAGTGTTATTTTAACTGTTGGTTCTCTTTACCAATAGTCTGGAACAGCTTAATAATAATTTTCTTTCCTGTTTTGTTTTAATCTGTAATATATTTCATATATATTTTCACTGGGGTTGGCCTGCGCTATGCTGCTTTTCTTAGACATCCCTTTTTGTTGCTCTAGTTTTCCTCTTTTGCCTTGGTCACTGTTAAGTCTCAGTGAATACCTCAGTGGTATTAAAACTGCATTAAGTAGCCAAACATAGGCTAAGAGCTCATTTTCAAGTTGTGTGAATTCTTTCTTTGTATTTTACTCTCGTCTGTCTGGAACTGAGTTTTAATGCAGACACACTGAACTTGGGAGGTGACTTGCATTGTTGGCTTAAGCTGCAGCACCACCTGTTGGACTTGCTCAGCAGCATTAAGTCACAACAGGACTTAAATCTGCTCTGGTTTTGATTGCAATAATGCGTCACTGCTTGGCTTGCAGCTGCTGGCACTTGCCACACGTTGGAGGTGTGGCATTGGATGCTGACTGCTGCTGAATCTTCCTTTCTCCCCAAAATTCACCTGAAGAGGGATCTGTTGTATTATACATGTCTATTACAGGAGAGATGAAAGACTCTTAAAAGTGGGTAAGCCCTTAATGTTCTATAATGTACAAAACTCATGGCTCCTTCATGTACTGTAATGGGTTCATCTAAGGAGAATGGCAGTGCCTGTGTGTTTTTGAAACATGACCTTTTTTGTACAGCCACTATACCATGTGTCTGCCTTTCTAGCCAGTCCCATATCAAGTCTGCACATGCATCTGTAAGTACTGATAGCCTGCATTGTGTGATTATAAAATGATGCACAATGATTTTTCAGAAAAAAAGATCTTAATAAAAGTCATCTCACAATGGCACTTTATCAGTAGTCACAATTTAAAAAAAAAAAAAAAAAAAAATTAAAAAATGATCTGTACAGATAGACATACTGTGTTAACATTAAATATTTTGTTAACGTGATGCATGTGCCAGCATATACAGGTACCAGCATCAAATTTGCCATGGTAAGTAGAATAACAGGTTTGACCTGATCTGTTTTTCCTTGAATTTATTCTCTTCTGGTGGCAATACAAGCTGCTCTTTATTTACTGGCTTTTATCTGCATGTTGTCAGGCCTGTTTTCTGCCTGCAGGGCCTGACCGCATAAAGTATACACTGCAGTATTTATGCTCTTCACTTCCTTTTGTCTGAACTATTGTGTGAGGGCATCATTATTTTTTACAGTTTTTCTTGTTTACATATATACATCTTCCAGCATGTCGGTTCAGGTGGAGTGTGTGGCTGGATTCAGCAGTTTAGAGGAAGGCAGTAACCTCCTCAGAAGGTTTCCAGGATTTAAAATCTGCTGCATTGTGTTCTGCGGTGGGTCTACTGGAGGTTTCTGTCGGTGGTGGTGACGGCTCCTCCTCCCTGATTGGCCTCTCTGTCCCGAGGAGCTGTGAGGCCGATCCTGAATGTAGTGGTTGGTATTCAAACTGGTTCTCTGGATTTGTGAATTCCTGTGAATGACAAGTCCCCAATTAGAAGTCATTATACCATACAGAGACTGATTACACACTTCCAGTATGGTGTGTGCTGGTGGTCACTAGGAGCTTTTTTCTGCATTCTCACCATGCTGAGGTTCTTCCACTGAGCCAGTGTAACAGACACTGATGAACAAACACATACTGCTCCTGGGTAGACACACAAGAATCGGCGAGTTATGGGGATGCTCAGCCTTATGTTTGATATGAACCACTAGTGCACACAATGTTAATGTGCAGGGAGATGGCAGATTAGTAGTAATTAAATGAATGCATGTGAGTGAAATACAAGTATGCATTTAAATACTCAGAATACTACATTAAGGTGAATATGATTCATATCATATTAGTATTATCCATATAATTCAGCAGTATTATTTCATATCTGACATTAGATTTCTTCTATGTTTGATGACCTTGAGTTGAAACGTACGTAATGTACTTCACTTAGCTGCAGTTTAGATGTACTTGTATTTGGGTATTTCCAATTTACTTGTACTTTATATTTTGACCCCATTAGATTCCAAAGCCAAATATTGTACTTTTCAGATCTAAGATATAAAATACAGAAGATCTGATCAGTTTATAAAATATGAAGCCGTGTTACAGATTATGTCTATTCTTAAAGACATTGTAAACTTCACTTAATTTTTTATATATATATATATATATATATATAAAATTATTTTTATTTTTTTTTCTTCTTCCACTGCTATGGTTGAGGACTGACCAGAGTCTGGACCATCCACATTCGATGCAGACGAAGGTCCTGCACAGCAGCCTTGATATCAGGCCGGATACCCCTCGCACACAGTTGTGTCAGCCAGAGCAGTGTTACAAATGTTCCTGTCCGGCCAATACCTGCACTGAAATCACAAAAACCATTTGACTGAGAATCCACTAAAAACTACAGGAATAACACTGACAGAGACATGGTGTTACAGACAGGGTGATGGGATTAAAGTTAGAGGTCACACCTGCAGTGCACCACAGCTGGCCCCAGACGAGGAATGGCTTCCAAATGCTGCCGCACATGCTCAGTGAAGGCACAGAGAGAGGATGGCTTCTTGGGGACTCCTCTGTCTGGCCAGGAGGGGTAGTAATAGTGTGTGATTATCCTCTCTGTTGGACAGTCTCTCTGAAACACAAATACCACATGGGCTTCTCTCTTTGACTGATTACAGGTATAGTCAATGCACACAGAAGTCAGCTGCAGCAGGTTAAAGAGAGCACAGAGCATGATGAATGTGTCTTTCACTCACATGTCGGAGGTTAATGGTCGTGATAAAATAATCTGGTCCTTGTTTGCGAGTCACTGTTGTGACTTGGATTGGTCCATGATAAACTATCCCTGGGTCCAGTGGCCAGTACTTGTCACACAAAACCTGCATACAAAGAATGAATTGATGAGGTTAGAGGAAATGTCCTGATATCATGTACAGTAAGTGTGTGTGGATCCTTTGGAATTACCAGGTTTCCTGCATTAATTGATCATAAAATGTGGTCTGAAGTTCATCGAAGTCAGTAAGTACAGACAAACGCAATGTGCTAAGATACCAACTGTAACACAAACTGTTACAATCTTGTGTGTCTGTGTCTCAGTAGTCTGTTGTATGCAAGGTACAGGTCACTTAAGCAGCTGCTCTTTGTGAAATGCAAACTCTAAGCAGCTCTCACCTCCAGTCTAATTTCATTGATTGGCCTTCATATTACCTGTCACTAATGCCATTAGCCTCGTGGTCCTCATACTTTTCCATTCACTAAATGTTTAATGTAATATTAGCTAGAACAAGCCACTGATTTACATGTAAGTTTGGGTCGTTCTTCTTTGTAACATAGGTAAAACTGAGCACATTTAAAAAAAAAAAAAAAAAAAAGAAAAAATAAAAAAAAAAAAAAAAAAAAATATATATATATATATATATATATATTTAATTCTAAAGTTATACTTACTTTTTTCTTTTCACTTTATTTTAATTAAATAATTTGGCATACACCTCTAAATGTCAGAAACACATTATTTACATTTTAATCAATCCTTCTAATATTTATATCCCATTTATGTGCAAAAACTGAAATATGAAATTATAAAACATTAAAAAACATTTAAAAAGTTGTGGATTAACAGAAGATATATTACTTGTTTAGTGTTTTCTGGAGTCTTTGATGACTCTCCTGATGACAACTTCAGGTACATTACCCTCTGTTGCATCACAACTTGTAACTTGTTAATTCGTTTGTTAACAGTAAAATTTAGAGATACCTGTTGGTAGATTTTGTCACAGTGTTCTCTCATCTGATGCCACAATGACATAATACATTAAGGTTTCTGTCTCTAGGGTCACCTGACTTCTGACTTCTTACTTTGCCCCCAGTGGATAATCTTGGCTTTAGTCATCCGTTAAAATGACCTTGGCTTTTGTTTTTTATAGAGAAGAGACTTAAATCTGGGTAGCTGTATTTTTTTTTGTTTTGTTTTGTTTTTGTTTTAGCTAACCTGTGACTGAAACTGAACTTCTAGTGTAACAATAAAAAAAACAAAACAAGAAGAGACACACACACAAACACACAAAATGAGTAAGTGTCTCTCACTATGTCCTTGTGTTTCAGAGCTGTCACCATGACTATTATCCTGACGTTTTGCTCCCACACCATCCTCCAGAAGTCAGCTATGGTGTGGGGCAAAGGACCCTGGGTGCAAATGAAGTCTCTTTCTGATCCTCCACCCTGAATGCAGACACACAGTTAATAACAGATGTGGACAGATGTAAGTAGGATGAAATAGATTAAGTTGTGGAAGCGAATGAGATCTTACAGGCACAAAATTTGCGTTGATGTAGTCGGTGTGCGGATAGGAGTTTTGAACAGAGAGCCTGACCCGACAGTGATCATCTACAACCAGATGTGGAAAAACAGACAAAAGTTTCAAATGTTGCTACACATTACACACATTATTCTTTGTAGTATAAGAAGCATTGTACTTACATGGTAAAATGTAGGGGTATCTATTCTTTTCTCTGTTGGCCTCAGAGACCCCAGCTCTGGTGGGGAGATCATTTCCAACTTCACTGAGCTCCTGCACAGACCCACAGACACTGACATGCATAACAAACACTTTACAAATCATAAATCTACTTCCAGTTCAAGTTCTAAACTTTCGAGTTACCTCAAACTCCTGTTTAAAGCCTCTGTTGTCATTAGCAGCCAATGCCTGGCATTGCAAATTAAACTCCTGCAAAATCTGCGCTCTTGGGAAAGTTTGCATCCTGTAAAACATGACAGGATTAAAAAAATGTAAAGACTAAAAGCAAGTTTTCACTGTGGAACTAAAGGTTATTCTTCTTTTTTTTTTTTTTTCTTTGCCATTGTCCTAAAGCCATGACAGAACGGAAACAAAAAATGGCAACTGAAGTTTCTCTTTTAGTCAAACTTACATACCAGCTGTTGTAAACACTAACAGATGTGAGTCAAATACTCCCAATAAACATACTTTACTCATGTTTGAACATATATCTCTGAAATTCACAATATCTAGCTCCTTTAAAAAGTGAAGTATATATCTGTTAAAACTCAAAAATTGAATGTCACAGACAAGAAAGA
>VUQS01027054.1:2750-38228 GCA_015108495.1 Heterochromis multidens | reverse complement strand
TGTAAAATTTAAAAAACTGAAGCTTGAAATAGTTGTGAAATAAATCTTTCATGGAGCTGAATTAATCGTGAACCATTTGTGAAATTGTGATCAGATATTTGCAGTAAATACACCTCAACTCATTAAATTATTATTGACAAGCTCGATACAGCGTTTCAGTTGTATTGGTTAGTGACGGTAAAAATACTTTTTCTTTCATTCCAGGCAAGAAGAAGGCTGTGAAGGACAGTAAGTAGTAACATATTATTCATACTATAATTTGGGTTGGGAAATATGACTTTAAATACTGTGAGGTGACATAAGCTTGTCTACAGTGGTGGTAACTACACCAAATGGCCACTGATCTCTGTAAGCACTGTGGGTCATTTGTTTTTATCCAGTAGTGATTGATGAGAATATTAAATGTATTGGCTGTTGTAATTGCCGGATTAGCTTGATAGTTGTATCTTAAGACAGATAATGCATTGCATATACCATGACAGTGACTTAAAATCACTTAGTTTTTTGCCCAAAAATGAAAATATCCCTGCTAAGCTGATACCTTGTCTAATTAAAAAGAATATTCCATCAATCTTCCTGTTTAGAGGCTGCCATACACACTTTCATAATGAAGCTGTAAATTAATTCATCTTGTTTGTGTACAGCACAAAATTGTAGCTGTTAACAGGAACATTTGTACCACAGACTGCTGTAAAAACCCAGATTCAGACACCCGCTCAAAATGAGCTGTATACATGTCTAAAGGTTGCTTCCCAAACCCCTAATAATGTCTCAATCAGAAAATAGCTTAAATTTGCTGTTTGTGACCACTGTCATATTCAGAATAGAGGGAATTTTAGTGGGCATGTAAATGTAATGGTTGGGTCGTCATTTAGATCTGATCTATACTTGGAGAACGTTGCAACAGTGAACATGAGCTGTGGACACACCAGGAAAAGTCAAGTCAAAGAATGTGTCAAGTGTTGTGCCGTTACATGTGTTTACCTCCAGATGTCACTGGCGGGTCACATGGACAGTCTTGTCATTTCTGGCTGATGTTAGTGATTTTTGTTGCTGCAGACTATAATCTGCCCTTGCATGGTTGGACAGGATTTACTGACTTTTACTGATTAAACCTTTTCCCCCCCCTTTATTTTTTATTTTTCTCCAGAGCCTGCCCATTGAGCTTTCCACCATGCAGACCACCCCTCCACCCGCTGTGAAACAATACCCCCATCCAGAGGCTCAACTTCGTATTAGAATTTTTGTTAATATGGAACAAATAAAGTTGTTTTCCTCAATGTTGGTTATTTTGTTGTTTTTTGTCTTTATTTTGTGTCATCATAAAGTAACATCACTGTAGATTTCTTTTTATTTTTGCAGTGGCAACTGTATGCAGACAAAACCCAAATGAAATTAGATTGTAATCAACAGAAAGGTATATAAATTATGCTCAAGCTCTTCTTTGAACAACACTATGAGAAGACTAAAGTGTCTGCACTGTTTTTAAAGTAAAAATGCCTCTTAATGATTGTATTGTGTTCAATACATTCTTAAAAGGTATACAATTTAGACTAGTTTATTAACATTATTGTCTGTGCCTTGTACTACCTAGTCCACCAACTATATTGAACTTCCTGTGCTTTCTTGGTGTGGGAAATGTCTGGGAACTGTTGCATCCCAATTTGGGGTCTCATTTAGTCAGGCCTGTGTCTATGGTTTTGAATGGTTGTATCCTTTTGCACTTTAGTGTTTCCTTTTGTAGGGGGGAAAAAAAAAGCTGGGAATAAGTGAGCTATTTATAGCCAGGGAATGACAGTTTGGGTTTGCATTTTAACTAATTGAACTGGGAATAAGCTGCTGCACTACCATATTTGGGGATGAGTGGGTGTTTAGTGTGGTCAGTCATTCTGGGAAGCCAGAAATGAGTTTTTGATGTACTGAGATGACTTGATAAAGGTGATAACTTGCAATGGTATATCCAACATTGGTTACATAATTCTTTTGAAGTGCACACTCATCTATTCAACCACACAGTGGATTGTAGCATCACAACTGATGTGTTGACAAACAAAATCAATAGGAAATGAATAGGTTTCTGTGCACAGTTTGGTTCAGCGAACTGAGTGAGTTGACCGGAGTCCTGCCTGCGGCCAGAAATTAAGTGCTGGGTGAGGAAGTGTAGTGTCTACACATGCTGGTGATGAGATTAATGCATACAGGTGTAAAAAGGCTACGCATTTATAAAACTTTATGGCCATGTTGGAGGTTTATGTTGACGTACAAGTGCAACCTTTAAAATGACCAAAGAATTGACTCAGACAATTGCAACAAAAACTGAGCACGATAGCCTCCATGAAGGTGGAATTTATTGCAGTGCTGCTGAATTAGACTATATTATTTTAAGACATGATGTGAGATGTGCCCAATGAAATGCCAAGGGAGTGTATATCATTAAAGTAAATGACAGGCTGTGGATGAGGTCTATCTGTGGCCAAAAGCTTTTGGGTATTGAAAATGAATCTGCAGCTGACAAAACCAGACCTAATGCATGCCAAAAGTCCCTGCTTCTAACATCATGTACCACCTACGCAGTTTAACCTCAGTGGACAAAGTGATGCAATGAATAACGTGGAAAACCATGAGCAAGTTAAAAACCAGTAGTTCCAGACTAGTTAGAGGGGACATTTGTGCAACATTTGACCTCCTTTCTGATCATTTTAGGGCCTAGTTTAAAGTTTGACTGGGTTTTAGATTGACCTGCATGTATCTGAGGGTGGTGGTGGACAAATAGTGGCTGGCAGAGGGGGCAAGTGAACTAGAGAGGGCTCGGGCTCACGCTCCCTCCCTCCCTCCCTCCCTCACTCCCTCCCTCCCTCACTCCCCTCTAGAGCGCACCGACTGTGACTCCGCTCCCTCTCTCCTACATTCAAACATGGCGAAACTCTTTGCCATTATACCACCACCGTCACCCTCACCTTTCTCCACTCCATCGCTGTTATCACCACTAACGCCATCACCATCTTCGCCACCACCATTATCACCGTTATCTCCGGTAGCGTGATGACCCGCGAGGATGGAGAAGTTGTCGGCGAGCCTGTCGGAGATCACTTGGAGCCCATTGGCGATGCCGCTGGACGCGGTGGTCAGCAAGTTCCGTCTGCCCACTCTGGTCCGCCTGGCCCACGGTAAGAGACGGACACGCGCTTTACCGGGTGCTTTCACCTCTGACTCGATCGTTAGAAACTTTTCGCCTTGTTGTATTCGCTTGCCAACTGTTGTTGGCCAACTCGGACGCTTTGTACCACTATAGTTATCATAACCGTGACACCGGTGAGGATAAATGATGGTGAATATGGTTATACAAGAAATGAAGAAAAAAGGGAACCCTTATAAATAAAGTGCGTTTGCACGGAGCTTTGAGAGTATAACAAGCTGTAGGGTTTAAAAACAGGTGTGAGAAATGTACTGGAGAACGTGTGGAGTGTTTTAACGGCGTCAAGGTCGGCAGAGAAATTACCGCTTCCGGTTTTAACTTTCAAAATAAATCTTCACATTTGCCAGAGGGTTTAGTAAAGGGAGGGGAAACTAATCGTTTTAAATGATAGGCACATTGATTTACCCTTTAATTTAGGCAGTTTTGTCTGGTTTAGTGCAAGAAGGCAGATTAAAGCAAATTAAATTAAAAGAAAAACATTGTCAGGATAAATAAAAGGTTCTTAAATCTTTTGTGTGTTGCTGGTCTGATAACATTAAAATGTGATTACAGTAAACTGCTCTAAACTTCAGGCACTGCAAACTAATGGATATATTTTCTGTCATGTTACACTTAATGTATCAGACACCATTGTCTGTTTATGTGCTTGTCATACACTTATTTAAGGGGCAATATATCATTATATATATATATATAAATGAATCTATGGTGATTCATTTATATGTGGAATATATTTTATTCTTAGTGCATAGCTCATGTTTGCTCTGGATTAAAATAAAGTTCCTGTCACAAAAAATGGTAATACAACATTACAAGAATTACAGATTAGTAGGTTTTATCCTTTTTATCCTAGGTTTTATTTGACCCCAGTTGTCTGTGCATTCTTGCTCTTACTTTGAAACCAATCTGAAGGTATTTCCGTTAATATTTTGGTTCAAACTGGCCACCTTGATGCACCCGCTGGCTCTCATATTCCCATGCCGACTTTCGCAGCCTACTCCACACCAGTTTACTGACTCGAGCAAGATATGTTCTAACATTAGTGTGAAGTTTTCTATTAATTTGGCATGTTTTTCGCTACCAACGTAATTCCCCGCTTCACCAGATTCGGTGTCTTTAATTTGGGAACGGGCGACGGATGTCATGGCCAAAGTTGTTTCAGTCCCAGCGAGGCCCGGAAAGCCACAAAGTATCTGTTGTGCTGCTGAAGTGCTGCTCAATTCTATTCATATGCAAATGCTGTAATCTGTCGGTGAATGTAGTGAATACTAACGAGCAGCAACTTAGGAAGAAAACCTCCAAGTTTCCCTTCTGCACAAAAGCGCGCACCCGAAGCCGTTTCACAGTCCCGGAAAATTACGCACCTTACTCCTGGCGGCGCGCGTGAACATTGTATAGAGAGAGAGTGGCCGTAGGTGTTTATTAACTGCACTGTGTTACCCCACTCATGATGCCTCCTTGTTTGTATATCCAGCCAACCCAGATGGTAGTTAGTTATTTACAGCAGGGTATGATGACAGCTCCTTTTCAGTGCAGCATCAACAAACAACTACAGTGTTTATCCATATGGAGTGAGTGAGTGTGTGTGTGTGTGTGTGTGTTAAGCGGCAGGAGTGGGTAAGGATGTAATTCAGTGTGATGGCCTGCAATATGAACGCTCCAGACTGCAAATTAAATAGCCGCCTAACTGACTGCATTGAGGCAAACATATGAGGCTATACAAGGGAAACTTTCATTATATCTGACCCCCTAGAATATATCAGAGTGGCTATTAGGTGACGTTTTTGTGGGGTTTATCTCATAACCTAGGAAAAAAAAAATGAAATGATGATATGAGACCTGCTGATATCACAGTTTAGTGGGAAGCATTACATGAGAATGAGCAAAGCTTCCCAAAGAAAGCTAACATTGTTTCAGTGGATAAAATGCTTCATTTCTACCTAGTATCCTTTTCTGTGTTTATAGTCAGCCATCTATCAACATGATTGTTTGACTCAAAGGCTTGGGAGTAACATTGTGTTGCGTGATTGAATTGTACTGCTGTGCTATCAGCAGAAATCAATGCCACTGTGCTACACAGCTCTTGTGAAAGCTGGATTGCTCTGTGTGTGTGTGTGTGTGTGTGTAGCTGTGTGTATTATCTTCCTGCTGTAAGTATATGCATCTGGCACACTTCTGAGCAGCACAGTAAATTTTGGGAGGGTGACAGACTGTGTTCAACTGAATGTTCACGGTCCACAAATTGGGCTAGCCGTAGGAGACGGCGAGAATTTTCCTAACTTTAACAAACCTGTTATATAGTACACAGGCAATACCTTTGCAGTGCAATATAGTGTAATGGTTTTGTCCTGCAATGGTATCTCATAAAAATATTATAAAAAACTAATTCATCTTGCTAATTACACTTTGGAAAAGTAATGGCTGTGTCCCGCATAGAATTCATAGAGGACTGTTATTTGAAATAGAAAGTGGCAGAGTAGGTATTTTACATTATATACCTAAATAAAAGTAGTGATACTGCAGTACAAAAATAAACCATTTCAATTAAAAGACTGAAAATGTCACATAGGTAGAAGTAGTATCTGCAAAATGTGCTTAAATCAAAAATAAAAGTCCTGTGTCAGAAAAAATTGTCTTGTGACTGCTTTACCATTACGTTGGTAATAAAAACAGTAATCTAATCAGTAACAATATATGCTGTATTGTTAAGTCTGAACTGTACATGCATATATGTATATGTAATGGAATAAAAGATTTAAAAAACTGCCTCTTTTTTTTAGTGACATACAAGTATAAAGTAGTGCAAAATAGAGCATGTCTTTGAAATGCAGATTGATAAAAAATTTTTATTAATTTACAGCTATTTGTTCATTTTTGCATATTGCATATTGTTATTTAGATCCCTATCTATATTCTTTAAGCAAACTATTTTGTTTTTCTTAAGTAAAAAAAAAAAGTAAAGTTATTTTTATTTTTAGTATTTTTTAAAAGTTTCAGTTTTTAAGAAATACCTACTTAACTTCTTAATTTTCATATTACTTTAAGTGGGATCCAGAATTGGCAATTGCAGTCCATGTAATTGCAAGTGCTGGATGTAGTGAATCACAAATGGGGTCACTTCTGATTACTTTTAACTTGAATAAAAACAATAAAGAGGAGAGTTACACTTGACAGAGTTTAGTAAGATAGCAGGACTTTATGTAACACCCCCCACTTCAGTAATGAGTAAACCAACAATTTGTAAACTTACCTCACTCATGGTGTCACAGCTACAGTAATCTAACATTAAGGCAACCAATTGTCCATGGATAAAGTGCTTAAAGTGTATAGAATAAAGCAATGTATGATTAAACAAAATGAGTAGTTTAACTGCAAAATGCAGCTAATGTCCATGTCAATAGGACTGGCTACTCAAAAAAACCAAAAAAAACACAAACTGAACCTCCTTGATATGCACCCCTCAGCATCCCACAATAATTATTGTCAACTGCAGGCTATAGCAGTTGACAGCAGGACATTACTATGATTCTGTTGCTCAGTAAGATTGTTTTTATTGTGAAAGGTAATGTTCCAAGCAGGGAAATATTCTTCTGGATAGCAGTTCCTCCCACTTATTATGTTGCTACAGAATAAATTAAACAACATATTGTTTGTTGCCTCAGTATGCCTGAAAAAAAGATTAGTTGGGTTACATGAAAACACCTTGTTAAGGAAAAAATGCATAATGTCTTGTGTTTTGAACAAATAAAGATGAAAACTAAACAAGTCCCTGTAAAGATACAAACTTGATTTTGTATTGGTAATATCACTGATTTAACCTTTATACATTTACACTGGCTCAGATAGATATAAGTTATAGGTGGGTACTGGGTCGTGCAAGTTTTGATAACTTATTGCCAATTAAAATAGTCAGAATATGAATGAAGGCTGCACAGGGCAATGCGCATATCAGACACTTTAAGTTGGCACAGTGGTTTGTACTGTCACCTTACACCAAGAAGGTTCCTGTTTGAACCCTGCCTGGAGCATATATATGTGGCGTTTGCATGTTCTTCCTGTGTCTGCATGGGTTTCCTCCCACAACATTCAATTAAATTTTATTTATATAGTGCCAAATCACAACAACAGTCACCTCAAGGTGTATTTATATTGGAAATTAAAGACCCTACAATAATACAAAGAAAACAGGACAAAACCTCAGGCAGAACCAGGCTCAGGGAGGGGCAGCCATCTGCTGCGACCGGCTGACATGTTTTGGAGTGTGGGATAGTTTTTATAATTGTGGCTGTTAAAGTGCTTAAAGTATATAGAATAAAGCACTGTATGATTAAATGTGGCTTGCAGTCTAAAGGACTATATAAACGCCAGTCCATTTTAAATTAGTGTCTGTTCAATGGTTATAGTGGTTTATGTATGTAATAATGATTTATTGATCTGGCTTATAGTTTTTATAATCATTAGTGAAGTGGCTGTTACATTTATAGAAACCAACTGTATTTGTCATGTGGAAAGTTTGGTCTGATGGCTACAGTAGAAAGTTAAAATTGAAGAGAAATGCTGCACCATTCTTATTCTTATATCACAGTGTGGCATAAACTGTGGATGAATGAAATGCAAAGTATTGTGTTTTGATTGGCTGCATAACATGTTAACGAAGGCCACAGCTGGCCTGTAGGCCACATTTTGAGAACCCTGTCTTTAAGTCAGACACTTTGAACGTCATCAGTCTCTAAGCATTACCATTAATCACCTTAATTGTTGTTGCTGTGTGCAGATATTGTTATTATATCAACAGTGTTAGGTGTGACACATTCCAAAGTAACATGTTACTGTAACCACATTGCATTTGTCAGTAACGCATTAACGAGTTCAGTAATCACATTGAAGTTACAATTATATCGTTACTTGCAAAGGGTCTTCAGCTATCTGCACGCCAGGCAGATTGAAAGAGAAAAAAAATCAAACGTGTCTTTTTCTTCCTGCACTCTTGCGCTGCAGTCAGCTGATTTCGGTTCATGGACTTTACGTTAAGAGCACGATGGTAAAGTTCAAACTGCATCAAGGACAGAAACCACCACATTATGCTGCTAACACAACAGCGGCTCTGTGCAAGCATCTGCATAGACGGCATGCGAACACAAAACTAGCGAAGAACCCAGAGTGATGATAAAGCTGAGTGTATGCCGGTGTTATGCTGTGATCATCTGCCAAAAAGTGATTTCCGCTATTTGCCAAAAGATTATTGCCCATATTTAAACTGTTGTAAATGACTTGTTGGCCTATAATCTGTCAAACATTTCTCATGAATGATATCAAATCATTTTGAGCCCGAAAGAACATTTCTGTCACAAGGTAGAAGCTCCAATCAGTTTTTTGCCAAGTCACTTTTATATATCCCTTATTTATCATAGAAAGCGTGGAAAGTGTCATTGACATCAAAAATGTCTTTTTCAAGAGAGATCTGGCCAAGAGAGCAGCAGAAATTGCAACGAATATAACATAACAGTTATTTTAAGTGGCCAAAAAGGACTGGATTGATTATAACGTAGGTACAATAACACAGTCATAAAGAGCCTTGCAAAACAAATCTATTTTATGTACAGTATAACCCCTTCATAAAACCTGTTGACTACAGTCAATTTACCAATATAAGCAAATATATCGCACATAGAAAACGCATAGAAACATTGGAAATCACTTTTTGGCACAACAGTGGCCCCGGCCCAGCAGCCAGAGCCTTAAGCACAGAACAAAGCCAGTGATGAGCAGCCAGACTTGTAAGATTCTAGCATCCATTTCTACCTGTACATGTTTCTACAGTAGAATCACAGTGGGGATCGCTTTGAAATCTGTTTTGGCTGGTTTTCAACTTTTTGTCGTGTCGTGTTGTTTTGTGTTCATACATAAACGCTAAAAGAAAGATATATAAAGGTATTCTCATTAGGATAGGGATTTGTGTTTCACCTGTCAGAATGTAGCCTAAGGTTTGTATTGTAAACGGGTAACTGTGTGACAGTGCATTTTAGGTCATGTTACGAGGTAACGCAAAAGTAATGTAACAAATCACTTTCTCTGGGGAGTAACTAAGTAACGTGCTGCATTACTTTTAAGAAAAATAACGAGTAATGTGTAATACATTACTTTTCTTGAGTAACGACCCCAATAGTAGTCTTCAGTGTGAAAATATATTGTCATTGTTTATATAATTATCCATAGTTTCTGTTCTAATCCTTAGCTTTTTCTCCCCCTTTGAGTTTATAATATTGGTTACTTTTCTCAGTGCCTTCTGTGATCCCCCTATCTGCATTTTACTGTCTAAGTTTATTCTTTGTCATTCAGTTACTCCCTGTTTTTATTTTGAAGGTTTGTTTCTCATGTGGCTTTGTGTTTTTACAGTCCTATCTAGTTCCTTTTCCCACCCTCATTATTGTCTTGATTGAGTTCTCCTGTGCCTTATTATCCCTCTTCCTTGTGTGTTTATTGTGTGCATTTTCCGCTTCACTCTTTGTCAGGTTGTTGATGGGTATAACTGTTGTTCCTGTGTATTCTCTCTCTCTTAATTTGCCTGCATTTATTTTGTTCTTGGTAAAAAAATAAAATAAAAAAAATTAAGAAAAAGAAAAGAAAAAATCTGCTTTGGTTTGGAGTCTGCATGTAATCAGGTCAGCTTAAATCCTGATAAAATGTGTTTGATGATGCTAATTAGTTTACTTGTACCCTGTATACCATACATTCGCTGTGATCTTAATACTGGGGAAATAAGTTGTATCATCCATTAAGGGAAATGCAGGATCTATTTTCTTCAGTGCAAAAGCCAAAATGAAACATATGCAAAATTATTTATTTGATAATTCCTTATTAAATTGGGTAGAACTGAAAAGGAGGACTTGCTGAGTGTGTGTGTGTGTGTGTGTGTGTGTGTGTGTGTGTGCTAGTAGTATATTTTTAACACACACTCAGGTATCCTTCAACATGACTAATTACATGAGTGTGACCTGCACATGGACACACACACACACACAAATGCGCACACGTCTTGCTTTTTCACCAGCCAGCTGCTCTGTTTCGTTAACATCGGCACTTTTCGGTTCCTCAGACGCTTGAACATATACACACATACTCCCTTGCGCTCTCACACACACACACACACAGGCCATATCTATTCATACAATCCATGGAGACATGCAATCCATGGAGACGATTCATGTAGCAAGAGAATAAATGAGTGCAGAAGCAGATAACGAATGAACCTGAGCCAGGCTGGTGTGTTACTGTAATGAGGCCAGGGACGGCTTTGTGCTCACCTTGTACTTTTTACACCTCTTCCCCTCCCTCTTCTTTTTTCTCCTCTTGTCACCTCCCCTCCCTCCCTTGTCCCCTCTCATTGCCCATCCTCCTCTCTTGTCCCTTATCTCCTCCATGGTTAAACTCCTCTTCCTTTCACTGTCCTCTACTCATTTTTTTTTCTGTCCCATTTGCTCTTCTCTCCCTCTTACTTCTCCCCTGTTCTTCTTTTCCTCTACTTTGTCATCCCATAGCTCTCATCGCCTCTCCTTTTTTTATTCTTTTCCTCTTCATTGCTGCCCTTGTGTCCCTGCTAATCCCTGCTCTCCGTTGCTAATACCACTCCTCTCACTTTCCCCTTATCGGCTATTTAGCTTCTCTCCATCCACCCAACTTTCATCTACCACATTCTCTTTTTTTCCCAGCATTGCCTTCATCCAGGTCTCCTCTCCTCTCCTCTCCTCTCCTCTCCTCTCCTCCCTAGGGGGGCCTACACTGAGAGTTGTCTCAGGTAGATTAATTACATGCAGTGACATGAAGGAGCTGGCCAGAGGCTTTAGTAATGAGTCTGATTACTCATCTCCAGCAGCTCTGTGCACTCAGGGGAGGAAAGTCGGGACAGTAGGCCAGCAGAGGGGCCTCTCAGTAGGGAAAGAGCAACTTTCACCTACAGGGTTCCACCAATACAATGTTTCTGGCAGCAGCAGTATCACCACTTTGAGATGGAAGCTATACTAAGAGTCAGTGATGTGCTTAAACTCACTTTATTTCAGGTTGCTAAAATAAACTGAGTTTGTACATTTATATTAAGTAAGAGAGACTTTTCAGTCTTTTCAGAAGTTGTAACCCAGAGCAGCATGGCAAACACACAAAAGAATGATTGAATTCAGGAAATGTGTAAAACTTGACAATCAGGAGAACAAAAGGCAACAATCATTCCTCATGAAGCCAAGAATGTTAATTTATTTTTTAAGAATTATGATGAAACTAACATTAGTTTTGCTAACAAGTAAAAAAAAAAACAGTAATGTGGAGGGCGAGTTAACTTCTGAAATTTATTTATTTATTTTTTTAATCAAGCATTTTATTTTATCTGAGGAAATACATGCTTATTGGTTAGGTTATATTAAAAATCATTTCTCATTAAGGTATTCTTTCTACTGGTTTCCACTGTGGTGCAGGTGTGTTGCAGTTCTTCCTTGATGACAGCCTACATATTGACAGTTTTGACAGTCAAAAATTATGTGGCAATATGTAACAGAAAATAGGGTAAATTCTGTAGTAGAGCCCAGCCAATATAATTAAGACTGATACAGATATTTGGTGATTTAATTATCTGATATTTCAGCCGATGCATTTTTTTCTTTCAGACACACAAAACATAAACAGATTTAACATTTGATATGTGTAATTATTTGTGAATCCATACTAAGATGACAATGTACTTTAAAGATAATTTTGTTTTATAGACACAACAGGTCGTGGATTACTCGGTTACTTTCTGCCCGACATTGCGTGGATCTGCTGGTTGTTGTTGTCTTTGTGGCATTCAAAACGCATTACCAACAAGGAAGTTGCAGAATGCCCTCTGGTGGACAAACTATGCAACATCAACATTCATAACATGGTTGAAGGGTGTTTCTCCTATCTCTTCTTTACTTTTTTTAAAATTTCATTTATTGGCCATTAGAAATGCTGATACCAATACATCAGCATATAGCTCATATTGGCCGATACATAAGTCAGGCTCTATTCTGTAGGAAGAATGTCATGGAGGATAGAACAAGCTTCAGTTTCCTGTGGTAGCCCCTCCCATAATCACTGACATCACTGGTTCCAACTTTGATCCCAGCAGTTTTGTGGTGCAGTGGCAGCTTCTTAGGTTACACCTCATCATTGCAAAGCTGAGAAAAGCTGCAACCAGCTTAGTGTTGATTTGATTTAATTCATGTTCCTCTAACAATGATTCCTATCAACTCCCCTAATTAACTATCTAGTCCAATCAGCAGGCCAAAAAATGTAACTGGTCCACTGCTTTTCCATTATAACACATGTCCCTGCATACCTGATGACATTCCCATCAGTGTTCAGCTGTACTTTGTGTTAAGTGCTAATGAGTAAATATTATTATTTATTTGAACATGGTAACCTCAGATTATAAGCATCACCTGATAAGCATCAACATATTAGGATAGGGAGTGTAAATGTAGTAGTGTTAGCTTTACAGTGTCACTAGCACGGATGCTGCAGTGCTATTTTTATATTGGTAAAACCTACATAATCAGATTTTGATTTACTGAAATTTTTCAACTTTGCAAAGTCCTTGTCATACCTTTTGTTTAAGGAGTTTATTTCTAAAGTGGTTTTAGCATCCTCCTTTGCTGCTTCTGTCTCTTTGCACTTCCTCTTCTCCCCTGGCTTCCATCTCCCTTCTTTTCTTATTTTTTCAGCGTTAAATCAGCTTACAATTTTTCTGGGACTCCAGAGCGTCCCCCAGGAAGCAAGTTAGACAGAGGGTGATGCTCAGTGTGACTGGGTGGCACGGTGTCACAGTGTGGTTTGTGTCAGCATTTTAAACCATGTGACAGCATGAATAAAGCATGATGTGGCGGGCAGCAGGGTGGGCAGCAACTGACAAGGGAACAAGCTCACCCAGTGTTTTGGTGACGGCGGACAAGTCGAAACCCTTAAAGTTTAATGGGGGCCATGCCGCAGAGAGAAGAAAGGTAGTGTGTGGGCATGTGTGTGTAGGCCGTGTGGTTTCACTGGGTTTCCATACACAGTTCTTCAGCCAGTGGGATGTAATAGTGATACTAATAAAGCCAACGACTTACCTCGTGCGTGGTGCATCAGGGTCACATTAAACTAGTGGGAGGGGAATATGTTCAATCAGCCTTTCTTTTGTGGCAGAAGTGCTTTGGGTTGAATCCCTCCTCTCTGGAGCTGTTGACCTCCCAGAATCCTGTGGTTTCACTGGTCTGCGTTCATTACATTGTCTTATTGGCTCAATAAAGATCCAGACTTCCCACATTTATTCTTCTCTGGCTGCTTACAATGTTCCCTTTCTCTTTTTCCCCGGGTTTGTGTTTTTCTTTTTCTTCGACTTGTCCATTTATTCCATCTTTTATAACTCAAGACTCAGAAGTGAAACTGTGACTAAACTGAAATAAACCCATGATTTGCTTTGATAAAGGTTTAAGGGTATATCAGCAGTTTATTGACTTTATTCATATAAAAGACCATCCTTGAGAAGAAGACCATGGCTACAGTCTTTCTCCTACCTTAAATGCATACTACGGAAGATTTTAATGTTGATTGTACAATGTAGTGTTGTGACTATAGAACAAGGGCACCATTCGCATTTAGTTTGGTTCCCTGTGAACTTTTAATTGCTTTCATTATACAGTTCTGTCAGCCTCGGGATACAAACGTAAATACTAGATTGTGCAACCAAATCTGGAAAAAAGATAATTGGTTTTCCTGGTAACTTCTGGCAGCTTTGCCCAAGCAGACAAAATCATGGACAGTGGAACAGCTGGAATAACTGTCTGTAACTCTGCTTAACAGAAGAAAAGGAATCCTGTTGCTGCAGATGGCAAAGATGGCAAAGAGGGAGACCAAAAGTAAATCAAGAGTGAAGCTTGGACAAGCATTTTGATAGAGAGATTTTGGGACTTGGGAGGATTTAAAAATGACAATTAGATTAACTAGCAACAAAACCTGCCTTCTTATTAGTCTTTTTAGGGCAAAAAGCAATCTGGTCTTTGCAATAGTGACACTGGGAAGGGTGCAGATGAAATTGTCTGTTGCCACTTTAGACATGTAGTTTCAATTGTTCAGACTTAATATACGCTTCATCAGACAGGCTCCAGATCAGGAAAGCATTACCTCCGCCAAGGAGGTTATGTTTTTGGTAGCGTTTGTGTGCGTGTCTTTCTGTCTGTAAGCACGGTAGCTCAAAAAGTTTTGAATGAATTCTGATCAAACTTAGGTGTGTAGAGTGTTAACAATCCATTATAATTTGGTGTACATCCACCAAGGTCTTCAAGGTCAACTTAATGATTTATTGATCAAAAATTGACAAAAAGCCTTATAACTTAGAAACTATGATTCTTACAAGTGTGGTGTGTATTGTCATCTGTCATGCTACGCTCATCTGATTTTTACTGCATTACTTCTTAAAGTACATTTAAAAAGAACAACAAAAACAAAATGAATATATACAAAATACAATAATATTCCCTTAAAAGTAAATACTGCACAGACTGAGCTACCTTGGTGGAGGTTGGTGCTCTCAGAGTGCTTCCTGTTTTCTAGATAATTTCTTGTACTTAGCATGTAAGAATCAAATTATTATTTCCCGCAACCTCCTCTCCACAACTTCTATCCAGTACGAGGTCTTCACACGTCCTGAATTGGAACAAAACAGTAATCCTGACAGCAACTGCAATTCTAACCTCTTTTTTTTTTGTTTGTTTTTAAGAAAAAAAAGGATTATTAACTTTGTCCAGCTGTATGTGGAAAACGACAGCAGATCAACTCCAGAGTAGTGGAGAAAAGTTCAGACTGTATCATAAGTACGTGTCTGTGTGTGTGTGTGTGTGTGTGTGTGTGTGTCTCAGGCCCCATTGCCCATATGGGATGGCTGAGCTCCGTCTACCAAATCCACTGTGTCAGTGAGCAAATTGGAAATGCCAATTTCACTTTACACCACTCCGTATCTTATCTTTCGCTTACCCTCATCCCACCACTTAGCTCATGTGTAAATGAATAAGGTCCTCTCACACACATACCACTCTTTGATTTCTGGCTCCCTTGCCGTCTTTGACCACCTCTCCTTTTCCACATCCTCTATCTCCCTCCCCTCCTCACCCCCGTCTGCATTCTTCCATGCCCGTTCAACTGTAACCCATCTGTTTTTTTCTCTACGTGTATTCATGAAATATGTCTGTTTTGGTGGATATGGATTTCTGCTTGCGTGCATTCTTTTGCTCTTTCACCGTCTGGCTGAATCACTATGCAGATGAAACTATATCCCACACAATTCGCAATTTGCATTCAATCCATTATAGAACAACAATTTCTCACACATTCCTTGTCTTCCTTTTTCTTCCCTGCAGTATGACTACGAGGGCAGCGACATCAGTGACCTGCCGGTTGACCTCTCTGTGGTGTGGAATGGAAACTTTGTCATTGACAACCCATTCAACATTCAAGGTAGAGAGCTTTCTTTTCTTTGTGCTTCTTTGATGCCTACCCTTGGGGAAGCATGTAAGCATTGTTACTCCAAAAAGAAAAAAAAAAGGAAAGTGAATCAGCCCTGCTTGTTTATTTGCTTGTAATGATTTTCTGCGACGCAACAACAAGCGTGTGCAGCTGTCCTCCTCCATGAGAAATCTGCAATTTCATTTTTGACAGACCATCAGGGAGAAAGGTGAAAGTGTACCATTGGTTTGGAAAACACTGTTCTTGTCTTAGGGATAAAAAAAAAAAGAAAGAGAGGGGCAGAGGGAGTGATTGATGGATAGTGATGATAACAAACAAACATCCCAACACAGAAATTAATAGGGATGGATGTTAGAGAGGAAGATAAACAAATGGAGAAAGCAATAGGCAGAAGAAAGGATGAAGAGGAAGAGCGATGGGTGGATGACAGGTTGATAAATGCACTATGTAATGGTGGGGTGGTGGTGGTGGGGGTAGATGTGAGTCAAGGGATTGATAAAGAAAAACAGAAAGCGACATGGAGGGATGAGATTTATTATTTTTAATCGCTATTTGTGCATGAAGTGGAAAACAATTACCAATTCTAAATTCTTTATCAAGTGTAATATATTGGGTGGTAAAGGCTAATGATTTTAGACGTCCCATTACACAAGATAATAAAAGTCATGCTCTCAAGTGTGTCATACAGTCTTTTGCTGTGAATGCACGTGCAGAGTCAGATTAACTAACCCTTCCTACTCTGTTCCTTTCTGTGTTATATTTTGTTTTCTTTCTTAAAAACTGACACCCTTGCACATTTTAATCTGGCACCCTTTGTGTTGTATCTGACCTCATTTTGAGAGATGTTAGACGTGCCATTCATTTTGCAGATTGCTCGCAAATTAGTTGCGTATTGGTCATGACCTAATTCTTCTGCCTGTGTTGTTTTGTTTCAAAATTTCCTCTTTTAAGGTTTTCTGCCTGTGCGGAGGCATCCTCTCAAGGGATTAAACATGCTGTGTTTAGCATGTGCGGCGTGTTATTGTAGCTGTCGCAACAAAATAAATATTCTCATTTTTATGCAATCAGCTTGATGGATTCATTACTGTAATTTTTAACTATAGATTTAATGGCTTTTTAACTCTGATGAGTATCAAGCAAGCAATACAGACCCCACATTTATCAGAGAATCTGCAGGCGCTGTACGTTCATCATTGACCTAGTCTATCAAATAATGCACATTGTTGGGGCATCCATATTCTGAAAAAACAATAATAATAATAATAATAAAATAGTAATAATGATAATAATAATGACAGTAATAATGACTGTGCCACCACAGTCACTACAGCAATAAAACAAACCTGAAGTCTCAAATACAGTAGGAATTTGGATATAGTATATAAGGATATAGTATTACAGTGCTTAACAAATTTATTAGACCACCACCCAGTGTAAGGTTTGTGCCACAGCTGCCCTAATTTACAGTATTGGTAAATACCAAAATCATATTTTATGTTTCTGTAATGTTTAATCCACCAGTCTTTAATTGATATTTTTAATGCTAAAATATAATTATTGTTGTTATCCATTCATTTTTAAAATTACTGTTTTACAAAAAAACAGGAAAAAATTGTAAAGCACATTATTATTTTTTGATTGTGATGCCAAATTACAGTTATTTACTTGCATTCCTAAACAGAAAAATTAGTTTTAGTGGTTAAATGTTATGCTTGATTAATTTCTGACTTCTCAGAGAAGTCCAGTGTACCGGCTCAAATTTGGGTATAAAAACGTGAATTCAGTTTGTTATTTGCCTAATGAATAACAATATAACTTTTAGTTTTTGATAGATTTCTAAAATATTTGTGTTTTCTTGTTTTTATGATAGGGTTACAGAGGCAAATTTCTGACAGTAATTAATGTATTCTAAGGATTTATAGTAAATCCAGCATCGAATACCCAAAGGTAAGAGGTAGTACAAACACAAAACCTTGATACATGGCCTTCATCAGAGCATCATCATGCTCTTTTGTGTTTGTGTTACCTGTTACCTTCGGCTGTTCAACGTTGGAGTTACATGATTTTGGTTTAGCACCACAGATGAATGTATTGGGAAGGCGCATCCTCTTCAGAGACTGAGTGATTTATAGTAAATGTTTGGTTGCATGTGCCGCCTGACTTTTGTTTTTTTTTACAGTTAATTTCAGTTTATTTAAAAATGTTTAAAAAAGCTGCATTTATATAATTGTATAGATGTTGTTAAAATGGATCCCGTGTGGCTTTTCTTATTTCCACCATATAGTAGTGCATCTCAAAACATTTTCGTATTGTGAAAAAGGTCTTTAGAATGTCGTAAAAAGTATACTTATGTGAAGTTGACTGGAAAGGAAAAGTGTGATAGGAAAAAGTGCCCAAGCAACAGGGATGACTGCAGCATTTGGGATGATTGACAAATTAAACTCTATTCAAGAACTTAGGAGAGCTTAAGAGTGGACTGAGGTTGGTGTCAGTGCATCAGGTGCCACCACGCTCAAGTCCAAAGTCAACACAGCTGTCTACCAGGAGATTTTAGAGCACTTCATGCTTCCATCTGCTGAAAAGCTTTATGGAGATGCTGATTTCCTTTTCCAGCAGACTTTCAATGCCAAAAGTGCAAATTGACTACTAATTGATTTGCTGACTGTGTTATTATTGTGGTCGATTGGCCAGCCAACACACCTGACATGGCCGTAGAGAATCTGTGGGGTAGAAGATGAGAAACACCTGACCCAAAAATACAGATGACCAGTGTCAGGTGACACCTCAGCAGGACCACAAGCCATACCGCACTGATGCAATAATTCGTGCTAAAGAAGCTCCAACCAAGTACAGAAAAATACTTTACAGAAGATTGACATTGTTGTAAAGCCTTTTATGATTGATCTTAGGAATTATTCTAATAATAAATATTCTACTAATTTGAGACACATTTGAGCCTGATTTTGATAAGTCATAATCATTGAAATTAAAACAAACAAAAAATAGACTAGAATACAGAATATCTGAACTTTTTGAAAAAAAAGCAAAACACATTTTGAATTAAATTACAAAAAAGTGAACTTCACCATGTTCTAATTTTTTGAGATGCACTAGTACAGTACATGCTGTTACAATGGTAGATGCTCATATGGTTTTAAAGCTGGGTGACCTTAAAGGGAGAGAAGCTGAAATGGCCTTTTTCAGGAAAAGCACGAGTTGAGGGTCTCTGCTAAAGCTCACTGTAACACAAAGATAATTACAACTGTGACTCACACAAAGCAACTCTAGTTGAGTGTAAGAGTAAATGGACTGGTTATTATATAGTGCTTTTCTACTCTACTTAAGCACTCAAAGACCTTTATACAGCATGTCTCATTCACACAAGCATTTTTTTTCCACATCTAACTGCTTCCTATCTAACATTCACACACATCACTCTGATGAACACATCAGGAGCAACAGTATCTTGCCCAAGGATACTTCAGCATGCACACTGGAGCCGCCAGGGAACGAACCACCAACCTTCTGATTAGTAGATGCCCTGCTCTACCTCCTGAGCTACAGCCACAGCCACCCACAGTAAAAAGATTAAGCTGGAAATTAGTATAACAGATCCCCTTTTATAAATGTTGTTTTATTCCAGTTTGGTTAGGCAGCTGTTGCTGTTTGGATTTGAAAAACCTTGGTAAAAAATTGTAAAGAGATTAAAATACTTACAGGTTCTTTGGTACACAGTGTTTTTGGTGCCTTAAATCAACTCTGCTATTTGTGTGTTTCCCTTCACTGCATCGTTCAGCACTGGATGACAATGAAGAAATCCGGCTTCACATAAACCAGTGTGTGCGGTTGAATTTGCAGGGTAACAAGGCCAGCGGGCAAGTAGCCGGATGGAGATCCCTAATGCAGTTAGCAAAAAGTCAATTTCTGGAAGGCTAAATTCTGTATTCTGTCAGTCAAAAGACAAACTTTTAAAGATGATTAATGTAATGCAATGTAACTTCTTAGAGTGCTGCAGGGAGCTTGTGCTTTTTGCCCTGGTATACAGTCTTCAGCTGAGGTCTAGAGCGCAAACAGCATGATCCACAACGCCACAATAGCAGCAACAGTAAGAAACACACAAGGAAATAAACCAGAATTATGGTAAATATATTAAAGTATAGAAAGGACTGAAATGTAACAATGCTTATACTGTTTAAGGGTTAGAGTCTCTGCTTTTGTTACAGAATCCAACATTATCGTTAATTCCCACATTTCCTCACGGCTCACTGTTGAGTCTTTGAAAATAAACACACTTCACACGTGTGAGCTGTGAGGAATTTAGGGGGCATTCTTGCAAATTATGAATAGAGCACACCTTTTTTTTTTTTTAACAAGTTTCTACAGGTTTAACCTCGAATAAAACTCATAATAGGGTTTCTGACATCCAATTATTCAGACGTGAGGATATGGCAACATTATCCAGGTAACTCTTGTGACTCAGGCCTCAGGGATTGTGTGCCACAGCGAGTGCTTTGCATGAAACAGAGTGGTGTTTTTCTCCGAGAGTGTGAAATCCAATGATCTTAGACGTGGTGTATGTGTCAGTTTGAACTTGACACAAATGTTCCTGTTGTTGCGACTTCGAGGTGGCAGTGCCTGCTACGTAACTCACAAGGTGGCTGAGAATTTGTGCAGGCAGGCATCCGAGGCTAGCGTTTTGTTCTTCTTCTTCTCCTTCAAAAAAGGCAAATGCAGATATCAGAATACACTTGTGAGACGCTTTAAAAACATGCATTCTGAATCTGTCCTCATTCACAGAGTTCTCTTAAAGGCGCTCTCTTCCTTTTCTCCTCCTTTTTTTCCCTCTCCATCCTCTAATAATCCCTCCCAGTTCTATCCCTGTCTTTTTCTTCCTGAATCAGAGCCATGTCATTCGTCTGAGGCAGAGCTGCTCGGCGCCGGCCCAGATTTGCCCTGGTGTAAAGTGGAGATGTTAATGTTAATTAAATCATTCATTTGGTTCAGATTAATTAGCGTCGCGCTACTTTTAAGCTGAGCCGTAGCTAATCAGATTAGGCCGAGCCGAGGGCCGAGGCGGGCAGATGGATATGGAAGAGTCTCGCTTTGAAGTCCGGCTGCCGTCTGTCTGACAAAGAGTAGGAGGCGGGAGGAGATTGTTACATATTCTCGTGCTCACCCCCCGTCTCTGTTTTTCCACTTCATCTGTTTAACTGGTGTGACTGCAAACAAACCTGCCGGCAGGTTTTGACAATGTTGCAGCGACTGAGATAATTATGATGGTGAAAAGCAGATGACAAAACAGAAGTAAAAAAAAAATCCTAAGCATTTCTGGTACTTTTTGCTCTCTTGATTACATGGGCTCTCACATTCTCTGTTGAGTAAGGTTTCTCTCTCTCTCTCTCTCTCTCTCTCTCTCTCTCTCTCTCTCATTTTCTCTCACTTTTTTGGCTCGGTGTGTTTTCTCCGATTCTCTGGGCCTCGCGGGGCCCCACACCATCTTTAAATTCATAACAATCCTTGTTGCTGTTTTGTTAACAAGCGCAGCTAAAATTTATCCTCCCCCTCCTCCCCGCTTCCTTTCATCTCCCTCTCCTCCAACTTCTTAGGTGTTTGAGGTTTTAATTTATTTATTTATCTATTTATTTATTCATTTTTTACTTTTAATGACTTTTTTCCACTCTGCAGAGTTTGGGGGAATGGTTTTTTTACACAACAAATTATCAATTCCCTATTGGCGTTTGAAGACATTACCTGTTGAATTAATTTCTGTGATATCCCTCTTGGTGGCTTGTTAATTTTTTCCCCTCCATTTATCTGCGGAAACAGTTTTTTTCTCATCGGCACAGCCTCGGTGTGGTAATAATCACCTACTGAAGGTTTTAGGTGTTGTGTGGGTGATTAACATTCATTTATGCTGTTCCTTTGCTCTTTCTCATCCTCATACACAGAAACTCCTGATTGCTTTTTTTCTTACCACCGTTGCTTTCTTTCAAATTAACATCTTACAAAACTTTCTGTTCATCAAATATTTAATAAGCATCATGCAGAATATGATGTTTCTCAACATTTGAAACACGACAGATAGTCAAGACAAACAAATATGTACCACATAACTGTAGGGTACTGGAATACATAAGTGAAGCATTTATTTGTTATTTTTGGAAGTGCTCTGCAGTGCTGTGTCATTATTTATTTGACAAAAGTGAAGCTAAAATGCAGAATTAAGAGGGTGCTGCTAATCAAATGCACTTAATCAGTTGATCATCAGCAAGTGTGAGCACCTCTATAAAAGAAGAAGTTTTGGAAGTTTGCAGGTCTGGAGCATTCAGGTGTGTGTTAACATAATGCCAAGGAGGAAAGACATCAGCGATGATCTTAAAGAAGCATCTGTTGCTGCCCATCAATCTGGGAAGGGTTATAAGGCCATTTCCAAATAATTTGAAATCCATCATTCCACATTGAGAAATATTATTCACAAGTGGAAAACATTCAAGACACCTGCCAATCTTCCCAGGAGTGGACGTCCCAGCAAATTCACCCCAAGGTCAGAGCGAGCAATGCTCAGAGAAACTGCAAAAAACTCAAGAGCCACATCTCAGACTCTACAGGCCTCAGCATGTTAGATGTTAATATTAAAGACAGTACATATAGAAAAAAAAACAAATAAGTTGGGGGTTGATTGAAATCTCCTTAGGAGAGCTGTGCATAAATGAATGCCTGCAAACTTCAATGAACTGAAGCAACGTTGTAAAGAGGAGTGGGCCAAAATGATATGAGAGACTGATAGTCATACAGAAAATGATTACTTTACATTATTGCTGCTAAAAGTGGTTCTGCAAGCTACTGAATCATGTAGAGTGTTTAGTTTTTTCACAAACTGCTTCTGCATTTTAACTTCATTTTTTTTTAAATAAATAATGAAATGGTGGAATCTGTTCTATGCTGTTTTACACATAAGGGTAGATTTAAATACATTTTGAAGCTCCTAAGGACCAGATGATTTTTATTATGTCCTGATGTACCTTTAAATGTGCAGAGGGAACTCCAACATTGTCTCTTAACTTTTAATACTAGTTAAAATCATGAACATGTTAAAATCATGAACTTGTAGCAACACGTTGTTGTTACGTCTTCATAAAGATTTTGTTAAACGTTGGAATTGGTGGTAAAATGAAGGCTAGTGGTGAAAAATGAAAAGTCAGAGCAAGTAGGGAAGAATACTGTGCTTTATTAGCATTTACTGTTTTCCTATAGAAGAATTCTTTAAAAAGGGTTGAACCATGAATTATTGTGAAGATAAGCTCTCTGTTATTAACATTATTTTGTACGACCTATTACTGTTTTACTGTTTTATACTACAAAATTAATCACACTACATTAATTAAGCTAGCATTTTAACAAGCTTTGTTGGTCCAAGTTGTAATAATTTTCACACTGAGTTTGGAAACTGGATAACTAGAATGCTATTTGTGTAATATTCTACAAGCCATAGCCATAAATGAATGAATGCCACTGCCATTTCAGTTTTCTTACCAACTTAAATGGTAGTGGTGACTATGACTGTTGTTCACCCCTTCAACCAATATAATTTTATCCTCCACAGCACTTACTTGACAGTAATGTTTGCTTGATTACAGCTCCAATCATATTGTATATCTTGACTCTCTCCAACTCTTTCTGTCTCTTCACCAGCCCACCTGTACAAGTGCAGGGCATTGCGGGATAGCTGCGGTATGTGCCTGAAGGCCAACCCCAGGTTTGAATGTGGTTGGTGCGTCCAGGACAAGAAGTGTTCCCTCAGGCAGGAGTGCACTGGAGGAGGCAATTCCCACCTCCCCCTGCAGCTGGCAGAAGGTGGAGGGTGGATGCATGCTACATCTGGAAACAGCCGCTGCACCCACCCCAAGATCACCAAGGTAAGTAAGCGTGTCTGCCTGCTAAGGCTATATACTAAAAGTCAGTACCACCCACTGTGAACATGACAGGCTGATAGTGATATGAGAGAGAGCATGCTAGTATATTTTAGATGTTTGTGTGGCTGTTGTATGTGCAGCTGCTTGTTGACAGTTGTCACTTTGTACTTGAATGTGGAGTACTGCGTCGTTTCTGTGTTTATGGAGTCATTGGCATTTTGTAGTGTATGTCTATTAGAATGTGAGAGTAAATGGCATCTATTACTCTAGAGGTGTCTGATCTACTCTGTGTGAGTAACACACACAATTAAAAGCATTCTGCCTGTTTTTTTTTTTTTTTTGGATGCCCTCCCACGCAAATGTAATATGAAATAAAATGCAACACACAGACTCAGTCGCCACATTTTCTACAGTTAATGTGAAGCCGTTTCCAGGTAGATGGAAAGAGAGGAATGAGCCTGGCGACCTTTCCCGTGAGTCTGAGCGTGCTCCAATTTACAGAAAAAATTTTCTAGAGGAAATTGGGGCGGGCAGCATTTTTTCATTATGATGTGCTCAATAACATGATGCTGCATTGGGAAGTAGAACCACCTCTAACCAATCTTTGAACAAATCCTTCATAAAGGAGTACGTTCTTTAAACTCTTTTAGTTGTGGTCTAGTATCAAAGCACCTTAAACACAATTTTAGGAGTGATAAGCCGTCTACTGTATTTTGAATTTTGTTTGTGTAGCAGTCCTTTGATAAATCTAAATATATAGATAACATGCTATAGCTTTAAGAGTATCCTGTTTTCATTGGTGTGTTTCTGTTAAACTGTTTAGCTATCTTATAATAATCTATTTACTATGTCAAATTAAAGGGTTTACTCTTAAAAACACATAAAATGGCTATAAATGGACTTAATCTGTTATAATTAGACAAGTAATTATTCAACAGTTTTAATACAATAATAGAACTGAAAAGCTTCCACAGGAAGTATATGCAATATTTCAGGCAAATGTGGAAACTATGCTGACTACAGCTCTTACACATACATGTTGACACACATGTTGATACATATTTTTTTTTCTGAATTTTGACTGATTGTCATAATGCTTTTTGTCAAAAAGTAGAAGGATGTGTAATTTCTCACGTTATTTCCTGAGGTGTACAGTAGGCTAAAAACATTTACTAAAATCTTTATCTTTCACTTGCTTTTTAAATTGAAATGTGACGATGCTCTGAAGATAATTTAGTATTCCACTGATGCAAATGTAGACAGATTTTCGAGGCTTCAAAGTAAATGCAGGATAAGTACATGCAGTGCTGCATGAGACATGCATCACTGGAAAGAAAAGGGAGAGAAAAGCCTCCAACACCAACCATCCAGAGCCAGCGACATCCAAAAGAAACTGTTCTTATCAGAACTGCCTCCAATGATATACAGTTCTAAAATCGCCTGCGAAGAAAAGCAGCGCGGCTTCTTTGAGCATAATCTTGTCAACTCGCGAAGACAGTCATGTCACCTGTGGAGATCCAAGGCATGGCAAACCTTGATAGGCCGTTGCGTCAGCTCCCTTTGTTGAAGCCCCTGTGGTCACGAAAGCCCTACGTGTCCTGAACCCAGAATGAAAGCTGCTCCATTTTAATGTGTTGCTATTAAAACACACACATGATGGGACCTTGTGCCTGCCCTTGGCACAGAAATGGTATTATTACTCACTATTACATCAAACTGCTACTCCAGAGAGAGTACAGCCACGTAAAAGTTTGTTTGGTTTTGTTTCTTTTTTTTTAAACAGTCTTTTAGTTATGGTGATTTTTGTATGCTACTGTCTATACATGTAGTGATGAGGAGGACCGCAAGGCTCAGAGTTTAGCTTTGGTTAGTATGCCCTTTTTTTTTCTTTTTTTCTTTTTTTCTTTGTTTTTTTTACAAAAGTAATGACATTTCTATGCTAAATTCCAGTGGCTATAAAATATAAAGGTATCTGGTGACACTTTGTTGATATTAATTGTTAGATCTTTGTCCCCAAACTCATTATCACCCATTATCTATTGGTATGTGTTTTAACAGTCATAAGGCTTGTTAAAGTCAGTTTGAGAAATTTTATGTTGTTTTTTTTTAGTATGATTCCTTCACAACTTGTTCTGACTTTGTTAGTAAGAATCTGTGTTTTCAAACATCATTAGTGCTGTGTGTATATTCTTGTGTGCGTATTTGAGTCAGCCTGTTTGTGAATGCGGAAGCCTACAGCATGTTTGTTTTATGTTGCCATAAATGAGAAGGAGAGGGTGTATGACTGATGTGTTTTCATATTATGGTAATAGTCCAGGTCGTGTGAAACAGACTAATAAATGTCTAACAAGATATAAAAGTAGAAACTTTTATATCTTGCTATTGTTTCCTTGATATGGAAAGACAGGGAGACAATATCAGACATCTTTATTCTCTTCAGTCACACAATCTTTCTGCCTGTAGCTGATATTACTTTTAACACAGGTGATAACTTTAGGGGCTTTATTTTTTAGGTGGATCCGTTATTATAATTCCCAGTTCTGTTCACTCAACAGTCAGCTGTTACATTTCTCTGTGAAAACAGACTATGTGAACTTTAAATATCTTATTTAAAGTTTAAATACCCAAGGGCTTAAAAGGGTTAAACTGGATACATAGCAAATGCTGCATGTTAGACCTTTAAAGGCACAGAAGCTTCAATAAATGTAGGATTTTAGTTAGATTTTGGTCATAATCATTTTAATGTAAACCAGGTTCATTAGTATCTGTGTATCTATAAAGCTGTGTCATTTTTATGGTCACTGTCCTTTTATTTGGCTGTTTTCAGAGCGAGCATAAGGTGACAAGAAAAATCACATTAATAACATATAATATGACACAGAGTCAGCCAGAGATAGTCTTTACTACCAGAACAGTTCTGGTACTGCATCAAAACATGTCTCTTAGGGCATTTTCACACCTGCCATGTTTAGTCTGTTTAAATCAAACTCTGGTTCGTTTTCCCCCTTGGTGCAGTTCGTATGTGTAGATGTGAACACAGTAATGTCACTCGGGTGTGGACCAAAACAACTGCACCGAGACCCTTTGGAGGAGGTGGTCTCGGTGCGGTTCCAGATGAACTCTAGAGTGGTTCGTTGTTGGTGTGAACGTGATCCAACCTCAATCCAAACCAAGTACAAGCTGTACGTTGCAAGTTTGAGTTAAAAACCTTCCTGTACCCATGTATGCTTTGTATTCTGTTATGCGGCAAGGTACTATAGATGTGTAAAGGTCAATACGGGTTAGTAACTAGCTGTGAAATGAACTTAAATTCTCCATGTTCTCCAATAGTCCCGAACACAGCGCCTTCTTCCTGTATTTCCTTTTGTTACTCCCGCCCCAGACACATCTGTCCAATAAGCAGACTGAAGGTTCTCACGTGGTTTGTAATGACGCGTTTTGGTTCGAATGGAGTTTGCTTGGATTTTTCTCGGTGTGAAAAGAAACCAAATCACAGGAAAAAGCTACAAGTTTACAAACTTATCAACTGATTCGGACCAGAGTAAACGAACTATAGGTGTGAAAACAACCTTAAAGTTGATAACCATGAAAAAACTCAATACCATTTTTAATACAAAGGGGAAAAAAGACAAAATTAAGAGTTTTGTTTGGTTTGATTAGAACAAATACTGGTCTGTGCAAATGTATTCAGCTACAGCCCTTTTAGCCCTGTTTGTTTTCTGTCTTATTTTCTGTCCTTCTGGTGGTCTGGCACAATACTTCAATCAAATCAAATGGAGTTGGTAAGGTAGGCTGCCACTGTTCCTGTCTAGTTGCTGGTAGACTTTTCTCAGATTCATTCTGAACTTTAAGAGAAATATAGCACTTTTTAGACACATATAATTGTTACCTGTTAAATTAATACCATCTATTAACATTACAGACAGGCAAGACTGACATTAATGTTATTGTTTTATTATTAGTCGTGGCCACTAGCCACTACTGTAATGATAACAGACGGCTAATGTGGCTATCAGATAGCTCCTAGCAGTTAAACAGCTAACATTAACATGTGCACCACCCACTTTAACATTTATGATGACTACTTATTTTTTTATTAGTATCGATTAATATCTAAGTATTGATTTATTTATTTTTTTTGGACAACTCCATGTATAACTAGCCACTCCATTCCACATAGCCACAGCAACAACATTATTCCTCTTTTGCTTTTTCATATTTATGGTAGAAAAAGCAAAAAACATTTAGTGGTCAGTTTCACTGACATTCCATGGTCTCCTTTTCCTACACTGCTGGCAGTCTCTTCTTGTGTGGTCACCCCTGCTAGATACAGCATTGGTTTTCATCTGTTATGACTTTGTGCATGATACTCCAGGTCAGGCCATAACCAGTGTGAAATTGCAAAGTGTAAATCGAGTTGTCCAAAAAAAAAAAAAACAACTAATCGATACTAATAAAAAAATAACTATTGGGTTAGATACTCATTTGCAACAGTATCAATACCAACATTGCTATCTTTGCCTCCTCCAGTTGACGCACAACTTCACACAGCACTTGCAGACAGGCAGGCACACAGCCCCTCATCTCACTAGCAGCTGAACGCATCAACAGCAGCATAACAAACTTGGCAAAGCATTTTAAAGACTGACACCCTGGTCTTTATGATGCATTTTGAGAAGTGAGTGAAGCTTCTGTTTCAACAACATAACAAAAAAAACCAAACAAAAACAGCAACAATTATCATAAATGTTAAAGTGGGCGGTGCACATGTTAATGTTAGCTGTTTAACTGCTAGGAGCTATCTGATTAGCCGTCTGTTATCATTACAGTAGCGGCTAGTGGCCACGACTAATAATAAAACAATAACATTAATGTCAGTCTTGCCTGTCTGTAATGTTAATAGATGGTATTAATTTACCCTTAGAGGTCAAGATTAGAATTTTGACTTCACAATGACTCACTTTTGTATTTACCAAGGTGGGAATTTCAAAAAATAGCCAAGGGCTTAAAGGGTTAAATTGGACACAGCAAAAGCTGTATTTTAAACCTTTAAAGCTTCAGCAACTTCATGAAGTGGAGGGTTAAAGATAGAATTTTGTCATAATTTTAATGTCAAGTGGGTTCATTAGTGTCTGTGATAGTGTTATTTTAGAGATCAGTGTCCAAAGGCACACTGCCTTCACTATTTGAGGTAGGTGTTCTGGTTAATCTTTATAGTCTCTCCAGTTAAAGGCGGCCAAGTCTCTCAATATAAATAGTTGATGCCATTAAAAACAAGAGTCCTTTAATATTATTGTAATCTCTGAACCAAATCCATATTCCCTTTCAAATAGTTGAACACTCAACGATGTTTAAATAATATTTGTCTCAGACAGTTTAGTTAGGTATGCCACAGCAGAACTCTCAAACCATTTTCTGACCACATAAATAACTTTCCCAGTTTTTAACTGGCTTTCCGTGGTCCCGTGCACTATTGGTTACCACTCAGTCCACAGCAGGATTGCGCCCACAAATAAAATGTGTATAGATGCTGGATGACAGACTACGAGGAAACCACTGCTGTAATACTGATGATTTGATGTGGCTACTGTGTGGTTAGGTCTGTAATATAAAAGGTCATATCACCACAGAGTGACGCCCCAGTACTTTGCCACCAAGTGATTCCCAGTCAGTGGTACTTAAACGAAGTGGCCAAACAAAGGAAGAAAAATAATGCAATAAGATTTAGTGGATTTGTTTTCCATTCATGTTATATGATATGTTAATATGGGCCAACATTACAATATAATGGTCATTTCTTTTCTAGCTGTGATGGCAAAACAATCGACGTGGTGGAGGGAGATTCAGTTTTCATCATCATCAAAATTGAGATTCCACATTACCCCTTCAAAGATGCCAGTCAGAGTTTGGTCAGAGGAAATTCAAATCCTACTACACAAAACAAAACAATGTTAGACTATCAGCTCCAGAACTCAGTGGTTAGTGGTTAGTAACTGGCAGAGACTATGATTTACTAGTATGTATCCTCTAGCATTTGTGTTTCTCGATCAGTCTGGTTTCTCATGAGGAACAATTACATCTGCTAGTCCTTTGCTGTTATGTCTTAAGACTTGTGTGTTAGAGCCCAAATGTGGTTCTGTTATATCAGATTGCTTTCTTAAAAAATCAAAAACGCCTGAGGTCCGTTTTCAGCTTCAGGGTGTCTGTGCTTTACATAACTCAGGGAACGGTGGTAATGTGCCTCTGAATGTAGTCGTGTTGTGTCAAATCACTGCAACATGAGTCCAAAGCTGCTTGAGGTCCCATTTCCACACTGTGGCGTCTCTGCATGCCCACAGGCTCAGTGAGCACTGGTTATCATTTTATGTGGTGCCACACTTTTATACTTTCAAGATTTTCTGAGGTTCCAATGGAAATTCAGTCTTCCATGTCAGAGGAATGTTATAATGGCAGACAAATATAATAAACAAATATAATATCCACTGTATTCTTTCATTCATAGTAGCTTAAAGGGATATGACTCTATTTTCTCTGCCATAATAAACATGTTTCATATACATACCCTAATATGGTTCATCTGAGACAAAACTCCTTATTGAAGTCTCTTTGTTCTATGAATTCACACAGGCCTAGAGATCGGTCGTGGCCATCTGGCAACCACCAGTTGCTGGGGTAAAATGTATATTCCCAGACCAATTGGCAAGTGATTGCTGGAGGTTGCTGGCAGTCAAAATGAATTACTGGCTAAAGCCAAATTCACTCAAGCTTAGAGACCAGACAGTGACCCCATGGCAATTGCCGGTCACTATGGAAAAGCATGCATTTTGCAACAAAAGCAATTGCAAGGAGGTTTTTGGTGTAGCACCTTCTTTGCAACTGATCTCACCTAGCGACGGCCAGCAACCTCCAGCAACCACTTGCCAACTGGTCGGGGAATACACATTTTTCTCTAGTGACCAGAAGTTGCCGAAGGGTCTTTAGGCCAGTGTGATAGAGGCCTATGGTAGAATATAAATCATGAAACAATTGGTCTAACATTGGTCCACTGCTTAACTTACAGCTGGTTACACCAGTTTTGTGGCTTTGTTGAGGTTTTCTTTTCTGTGGAACTCATCAGACCAAAAAGACAGATTAACCACCAAGACAAGTTGGGTTAAAGTGCCAGTTCAGTTCAAGTTCTCATCAGTATCAGTGCCTTACTAATGAAGCTACACATGGAAACAAAGAAACATAAGGAAACATAGATACATATGTATACACATATATACATACTAGCCTCTACGGAACACATCTGTACTATTGTTGTTGCAAATTTTTCAGAATTGGTGCACAAGCTGCTGTGATTTGCTCTATCTCGAGCCCCAGCTGCTTCTCTTACTCAAGTCCATACTCTAGTACTGTGAATGTATGTCCACCTTCACTTTAGCTGTAATTACATATAAAAGCTATATTTTGGAGGAACTCAGACAAACAGATAGAAAATTCAGGGGGAACACCACTTTCTTGTATACTATTAGTTAAAAGTATGTTCCCATGCAAGGTTTTTGCCATGGCCTGGGGACCATTATGTGTGTTTATGGTGTCATAGTATATGGCCCCATAGTCATCACTGGTCCCTTTCTGAATGCCACCCTCATATAATGGTGGAAATCCCATTAAAAGCACTCTTCTTTCTCTTTCTCTGTGGCTTCTCTGTCTGTGGATCTGCCAGTGTTTATATCCCAGGGCTGGGTGGCTAGCTGACATTGTGTTTTGTGGTATCATAGTTCCATTCTTCCAAAACCATCTGAAGGCCCATTTCCACACCCCAACATCTGTTGTCCATATCGTACCCTGGAGCTTGATGGCTACTCACTCTGGTCAGTGTTTACCAGCTATCGTGTTTGTGTAACCAAAGTGCTGAGGCTCCACTGGCGCCTGAGGTTCCAATGTGAGTAAGCTTCCAAATAGTAAGCAGTGTTATACCCAGCGAGAATGTTCTCTTTCTGACTCCCTCCTAGTATTTTAATTCAGTTTACTTTTCTTTTCTTTTCTATGGCAGCATGTAAAGAATCCGTTTACAAGCCCAAACACACAATCATCTCATCTCTCATCATCGTAAAGATACATTCAGTCAATGAAATGTTTATTTCTCTTAAACACAAGAGTTGCAATAAATCTATGGTTTTTGGTGATGGTGTGTTTATGCATAGTAAATGTATCTTTGTATTATAGAATAATGCTGCCAACGGTACTGTGATTTTTCCTTTTGTACATTTAATCGGTTCCAAATTGTGGTTTGTCTGCTAATCTTTCATTTGTTAGCTTTCATTTAAAAGAGTCAGGAGTAATTATATTAGTTTTAAAAAGTCGCTAAAATCCTTTGAAAATGATGATAAAAACAGAATGCGGTAAGTTAAAAATCATTTGTACCCTATAATTAATTGGTATAGTAAAAAGACAGTATGTCAGATGTTAAAACTGAGAGATCAATGCCAGCAACACATGTTAAAAAATGCACCAGGGTATTTTTACCACTGTGTTGCATCATCTCTTTTAACAACACTCTTAAGTGTTTGGGAACTGAGGACACCATCTATGGTAGTTTTAGACGTGAAATGTTTTTTCCATTCTTGATTGGTATAGGATATCAGCTCCACTGCTCACCATTTTAAGGCTTGCCTTGTCTTATATTTCATTTCATAATGTGGCATGGATTTTAAATGAGTGACAGGTCTTCAGTTTTAGGGAGACACAGGTTTGGCAGTGTCTTGCTGAAATAAACCAGGCTTTTCCTGAAAAAGATGCCTGGATGGCAGCAGTCTTACTCCAAATCCTGTGAATGTTATTGACGTGTGCACTAATGCATTTCTATACCACCAAAATTTCAATTTTGAGTGATCAGACCACAGGCCAGTTTTCCACGTCACCTCAGTCCATATTAAACAAGAATCACTCAGAGAGTGCAAACCTCCACTAAGCCAGCTCACTCTCTGTGCAGTATTTACTTTTAATGGAATAGTTTTGTATTTTGTATATATTCATTTTGTTTTCTTTGTTCTTTTTAAATATACTTTAAGAAGTTTGTAGTGCAGCAAAAACAAGTGCAACACATATTTTGAATGAGTTTTTATTTATGTTGATATAGTACACATGTAGCATTCATTTCATTGTTTAGTAAAATTGATTTAATAATAAATATTTAATGAATATGAAGTGAAAAAAGTTGTTGATCACAAGTTTATTTTGTTTTCCAGGAAAAATTGTACTTATTAGGAACATTGCACATGTATTCAAATTTTTATGTATAACCTGTTACTGTAATATCAAAGCCCTAATCAAAAAGTGATATTTAGAATCCCCATATATTATTGCCTGTGTATGCCTGTATTATGTCTATATGTTGTCAGTACAAAAAATGGCAGTAAGAAACATAGTTTTAAATAGCTCTATATAGCATTATTATCACTTTGATCTTGAAGGTCAGAGGTCAGAGGTCAGATGTGACATGATATTTTAAATCTTTATACAGTACTTTCTATATGTTGACAATACACACCACACTTGTAAGAATCATAGTTTCTAAGTTATAAGGCTTTTTGTCAGTTTCCGACAAATAAATCATTAAGTTGACCTTGAAGACCTTGTTGGATGTAAGGCAAATTTTAATGGATTGTTAACATGACCCACTCTACACCCCTACAAAGTTTGATCAGAATTCATTCAAAACTTTTCGAGCTATTGTGTTTACAGACCGAATGACATGCACACACGCAACTACCAAAAAAATAACCTCCTTGGTGGAGGTAATGAGTCCCAGCCCAGAGAAGGCAGCAAGATATGTGGATCTTGTTTTAACTCGCATTTGGAGATACAGAAACTGAGCGTAGTCTTCAGAAGTGTTCCTGGGCCCTTGCAGTGATTTCCACTACAGCATAGTATCTGTTTTTAATGCAGGGCCCAAAGATCATGGCCATTGTCCCTTGCAAATAAAGGTATCTCCAGATTCTCTATACCTGTCAATGATAATGTATACTGTAGATGGTGATATCAGCAAGTTCGTCACAAGTTTGCTCCTGTCGGAGGGGGTTGTTTATGCAAGCCCTAAACAATTTAGTTAACTTTAAGTGTACAACATGTGGAAGAATTCCCTACATCAACAACTGGAATGCTACCCTTGAGCAAGGCATTTAACCTTCAGCTGCTCTAGCTTTGCTTTTCATTAGCCAATATTCTAAGTTTTTTTTTCTGAAGCACGGCACAGAAAAAGGTTTTGGATCTCAGTTGATTTCCTCCATGTAAACATTTAGAATTAAATCTTAAGTGTCTGGGAAGACAAATTGTTCATCCCCACACTGCTAAAATTTCCATTTGTCAAGGTCTGTTGTCTGGTACTGTCTATAGTATAATAATGCCGTGCCTCCATAACGTCGCCTGAGTTTGCTTTTCCACACAGCGCTCAGTGCTCAGCCAAGCACTGCAGGAGAACAGGGCAATGGACAGATTACACATAATTACCTCGTGATGCTTGTTAGGGATTAGGTTTGTGTGTGCATGTCTGGGCTACTAATGTGTGTGTATGTGTGTGTGTGTGTCAGTGACAACTACCGTCCATCAGTCACCATATTTGTTTTGTCACACCACACCTGTCCCCGTTACGCGCCATAATCTGGCTAGATAAATCACATTATGGTTCGTCGACACGACTGAGCATTACACTGCCACAGCCCCGTCGACGAAGCCAAGCCGCCATAATAAGTTTCAATTAAGCAGAGATGACGCCGGTTTGGTTGTTTACACCAGTGTTTTGTGGTTTTTATGCCCTCTCTTTAACTAATTTTCAGTGCTTTTCAAAGCCAGGAGGGTGATTCTTCTTCATTAAAACTTGAATCAACAGATATAGGCGACTCAGTATAAAGTGTGCGCATATTTGTGTCTTTTCAGGTACATTTATGCCCTAACGTTGTCTTAGGGGACCATTTTGGGACAAATGTAAATATAGAGTGGAAATAACTGGTGAAAAAAGATTAAAAAATGTGCTGTTTTGTGTTTTTATTTCCTTCACTTCATCCTTTTTAATATCTGTCCTCCATCGTCTTGTTGGTGTAGTTATTCCCTGAGACGGGGCCTCGACAAGGGGGAACCAGGGTGACCATCTGGGGGGAAAACCTGGGTCTGCAGTTCAGAGACATCCAGATGGGCGTCAGGTTGGGGAAGGTGCCCTGTGTGCCTGTTGAGGAAGAGTACGTGAGTGCCGAAAGGTAAGTTAAGAGGCAGAACGTGCACACAGTATGCATGTATGCGCACACAGACACAAATCGGTAAAACAGGCACACACATATCTGTGCTCACAAAGCCTATAAAGGCAGATCAATACATTTGCAGGCGCATACAGATGACCCAAATGTCTCTCACAGAATCACACTTAATTCCAAGGAAGCTGCAACGTGTACCTCTCTGATCCTGGCTAATCAAAGGACAGAAAAAATGTCAACCAGAACACATTTGTGTATAGGTGCATCTGCGTTCAGCAGCTTTTTTTTGTGCGTCTGTAAATTCCATCTGTCGTTCCCCTCCATTACTCTCTACATATGCTCTTTCCTTTATTTTTCTCATCCCTCCATACTGACATTTACTCCTCTGCAGGGTCCTACACGGCTGAGGAATTGAGTTCACGCAGATCAAACAATCTCTCTGAAGTGCAGTTAGTTGGGAAATGATGCATGTTGAGATAGAGGGCATCTCTATTCAAATATTACACACACATCAGTTATTCTGCACATTATTCCTGACATCTCTGCACCACTCCCTAGTCAGATACTTTCTTTTTTCTTGTTTTTCTTTTCTATTTTTTTTTTTTTTTAACTGTCTTTCACCACT
>VUQS01027039.1:18207-29997 GCA_015108495.1 Heterochromis multidens | reverse complement strand
TCATCTTTGTTTTACTTATAGCGGTAGTGCACGTGGTCGGTGGTACAAGTTCAATGACAACGTGGTGGAAGAGTTCGATATGAATGATGAAACTCTGGAGTATGAGTGCTTCGGTGGGGAGTATCGTCCCAAAGTTTATGATCAGTGTAAGTTGGTGACATTACTTGACTTATGTGGATTAGCAGTACACATATGGCATACATAGACTTGAATAACTTTGATGTATGCCTTGGCTCAGCCAACCCTTACCCTGACATGAGGAGGAGATATTGGAATGCCTACATGCTGTTTTATCAGAAGATCAGTGACCAGAACTCACCTGTCCTGCCCAAAAAGAGCAGAGTCAGCATCATGAGGCAGGAAGCTGAGGACCTTACACTGTGAGTCAGATTTCCATATATACTACACTCACCTTGTAAACATTCTCATTGGATCATTGATAATGCATCTGTCATCTTTTCGTACATCCGTGTGCAACAGTCAGCAAAAAGATGTCGCTAGAGGCAGTAGGTGATAAATTTGACACTGACAGTTCCTGTTTAAAGTCTTATTTATAACCACTTCATTTATATACGTTATACAGAAGCCTCAGTGACCCATTACAGACATTAATCACATGATTACATGCGAGTCATATTTGTATATGAACACTGTCAGAAGAACAGCATTTAGGAGTAGCTCCAGTCCATTAATTATCAACCAGCTTTGTTGTCTCTTTATTTCCCAGGTCTGCTCCGTCTTCTCCTGATGTTTCCCCTCAGTCCTCTCCGCGCCCCCCCAGAGCCAACAATGATCGTCTTACTCTCCTCACCCGCCTGGTTCGCAAAGGAGAGAAGAAGGGCCTGTTTGTAGAGAAAATGCCCGCCAGCATCTATCAGGTAAAACAACATCGAGCTCTCTGTGTAGCATGGAGGATATAGTAAGCAAAATCTGTCTTTACACGAGCTAAAAATTAGTTACATTAGACAGAGAGAGAGAATTGTTTCAAACATTCAGAGTTGTTCAACCTCTTTGTTTGTGTGTTTGTGCAGATTGTGAGAGATGAGAATCTGAAGTTCATGAGAAACAGAGACGTCTACAACAGCGACTACTTCAACTTCACCCTTTCACTGGCCTCAGTCAATGCAGTATGTCTCTCTGTTGGTTTTTCTAATTATATATATATAAACAGACTAAAGATACACAATGAATTTAAGCTTCACTTATTTGCCAGTTGTAATCATAAGACATAAGCCAAGTTAGACGAAAATGTTTTCTTCCACATGTGCATCAGTTTATTTTTCTCTGATACTTTTTGAAGTAGATGCAAGTAGAATATCTGATTTCACGTTCACTGGTCTGTGTTTACACAACTTAATAAATAATTAGTATTTTGCTTTTCTGAGGCAGTACTTTAATTACAGGTCAGCGTTGTACAGTAATTGCACTTCCTGTTTATTGTCTTAGTTATTTGTTGTTTTCTTTGTTATTTCTCTTGTTTGATGCATTTTCTTTTTTTGAGATCGTGTGATTTCTTTCTCTTTAATTGACCTTACATTCTGGCATACATAAATGATGATTATTTATATATTGTGAGTAGTGATGCTGAGTGAAAGCATCACACTGGAACCCTCAGCTATTGCAATAATACTATATTATATATATATATAAGTATATATATATATACTTATATATATTATACATACTATATATACTATACTCTAGTGTTTATATACATAAAATAACATATAGTATGATCATCAAAAATTTTTTTAAAAGCTGTGTGCCTTTTGCAGACAAAACTGAAGCATCCAGACTACCAACCCATGGCCAAAGAGAGTCTTCAGCTGGCTGTTCACTTTCTATTCCACACTTACTTGCACACCAAAAAGAAACTCAGGTGAGCATACATGTATGCATCCACGTGTCAAGTTTGAGCATGGTCATGAGGGGCAACATTATATCTGTATTTGTGTGTCACCTGCAGGGTGGACACAGAGGAGTGGATGACGACAGTGGAGGTGTTGCTGTCTAAGAGCAGTGAGGCATGTCAGTGGATGGTGCAGTACCTGGTGGGATCAGAGGGACGTGAAATCGTCAGGTATTTTCTGGGCAGCTATGTAACCCACAGAGCTCTCACATTATGTTTGTCATAACTAATGTAAAATATTATTAAAGATGAGTTTTCATGTCCACCTGTGCAGAAACTGTTTATCTACATTTGTTTAGTTTAGGTAGCGATACTATACTGCTGCTGCTTGAATAGCAGAAATGACAGGGTACAATTTATGTCAGCTTTTTGCACCTCCATCTAGTGTGGATGTAATGCATGTTTGTAGGGCTGCTTTAGCAGAGTCTTGGTCTGGGTTTGATCAGTGCAGCATTTTTATAGCTGTCCTAGTGATATGTGATATGTCAGACTTGGCAGCTCCCAGCATTGCTCCCTCATTCTAATCAATGCACATTCAACTCTCTGACCAGGGTCAAATAATTCCACCCTAACTATTCTGCTACAACCACTAAAGCTTCAATAAATATACATAGCCACACACATTAGCTCTATATTGGAGTGTTTTAATTCTATATAATTTATTATATTTGCACAGTCCATTTGTACCACTGCAAAACTCTTGGAGCATACTTACGGTTGCATCTGTGCTGACAGCAAAGGTATTAAAAACACCTGTGTGCTTGTTTCTCACTGACTAGATGCGGATTGGCTGAAAGAACAGGTCCTTCTCTGGAATGTAAACATTTAGAGCCAGAGGATAGTTTTCCAAAGCGTGTGTGTTTGAGAGAAAGGTGTTGTCTTACACTACTCATGTTTAAGCATGGGGTGATCATATGATCCTCAGACAGGATTGGTTGTTGAACATCGGACGTTTTGGGCAACAGTACACCACGGCTGCCTTTACATACCACACACCCCTCCCCGCAGAAAGGAGGTACAGATTGTCACACTTAGCTATGTGCCTCAAGGCCAAAGCAGCCAGAACAGTAAAAGTTCAACAAAGAAATTTCTCACACGAGTAGTGTTGTAGACTGTTCTGTCCTTTCAGATTTTATCATAAGATACTGGGTGTGTTTATACATTATACATAAATGAGGGTCCTTTGTTAGGTTTCATCCCCTTCACTGGAGTGCTGATACTGATTGTTTTGACATATCTTCCTTAGGGTTTGTCTGCTGGAGTGCAGTGTAAGAGAGGTAAGGGTGGTGGTTGCATCAATCCTCGAAAAGACTCTGGAGAGTGCACTTCACTTTGGAGATCCAGGACTGGACAGTTTGACAGACGCTCTGCTCTCCTTACTGGACAAAGATGTTCCTGAGAATGTGAAAAACTGCTCTCAGTATTTCAACCTCTTCAGTAACTTCGCTCAGAGGGTAATTCTTCAAAATTGAGTGTTTAAGTACATGCCATTAAATGTAATGACTGTTAAATGGTTTCATGAGTGTTCTCTATTTTTGTTTTCTCTCTCTCTTGCTCTCTCTCTCTCTCTCTCTCTCTCTCAGGGTTGCGGTCCTTGTCAGTTGTTGTTGAAACACTCAGCTTATCGCCGGATGCTCATCTTCCTGTTGGGTCCCAACAGGCAGAACAACCAGGTACAGTTTACGTAACATACACAGCATATACAGTGTACAGTATGTTTGACATGTTTGTCATTCTAAACTTTAGCTCAACCTTTCTACTGATTGAATTACACTCAGGAAACATACTTGAAGTGTACATTTACGTTTTTTGTTTTTTTGTTATTTTTGCGTATCCAAAGCTGGATTGCAGTGGTAAAGCAGGTATTCCGGACATCCTTCTCCCTAGCAACATTTTCCAGGGATCCCGAGGCATTCTCAGGCCAGATTAGATATATAATCCCTCAAGCAAGTTCTGGGTCTAACTGGGGGTCTCTTCTCAGTTGGGCATACATGCAAAAACCTCCAAAGAAAGGTACCCAGGAGGCATTGTAACCAGACAAGGAACCAACTTAGTTGGCTCCTTTCGAAAAAGAGGAGCAGGAGCTCTACTCTGAGCACCCTACAGAAATATTTATTCTCCCTCCAAAGGGCAGGAGTATGTAATTGGTTCCGTCTGTCTGTCTGTTTGTTAGCAGTCTAGCGTCCACAGTTTTCAAGATATAATTTTCATATTTTGTGTGACGGTAGATACCAATCAGAGCTCGAGCTGATTTAATTTTGGTGAAAATCAGGTCAAAGTCAAGGTCACACCAAATGTGAAAATCAGTAGAAACTTTATATTACCCACAATTTTTTATGGATCATCTTCAAACTTCACAACAATATAGTAGGCCTTGGGGGACATGAGTACCTAGGTTGACTAAGCATTTGACCTTGACCTTCATTGTTAACGCCCAAGGTCAAAGTTGACCTTGAAAAAACTTTCAAGAAACCATATCGAGTAAGGGGAGAGAGCTGTATGACTCACTTTTTACTTTTTTCAATACAACGCCCTACAATGTCACAATGACGCCATAACGTTTCACAAAATCACACACTGCATGAATATATCAGAATCAGAATACTTTTAGTCCCAGAGGAAATTATGTGGTCACAGCTGCTCCAGGACAGTAAGAACAGTAATTAACAAGATAAAATACCAATATTAAATAATATAATATATTACAAAATATTACAAATAGCTGTTTGAATATGAATATCTTATATACTACACAAAATTGAATATAGATAAAGTTGAGTTGAGGTGCCCCTCTTATCATACTGCCTTTATTATATTAAGGGTGTACAGTTGTTGTAGTGTATACTTGTGCTTTAGATGGAGGAGTTGTACAGAGAGAGCCACAGGCAGGAATATATATATCTTAAAATCTCAAGTTGCTATTCGGGGGGGGGGGAGTTGCGCACTCTGAGTGCTTTTGTTGAATATTTATTTTGTGAGCAGAGTTAATTGAGATTTTCCTTTGTGTGTTTTTACAGAACCGAAGGTGGAGTCCAGCTCAGGCTCGGGAGTTTCTTCACCTGCACAGCACTCTGGCCCTGATCACTCTGCACTCTGACCTCAGCCACCAGCGGACACAGGGTGAGGCACCTAAATCTGTTTCTCACACTCCCACAAATAGACACGACACAGCCCGTCTCTTAGTCTGATTCTGTTGTGTTTGTCACTTGTTGTTCTTCGTAGCTCCTGGAGGGTTTAAGCTGCATCTGAGTAGTCTCCTGTCCTCCACTTCTCTCCTCCCTCTCCATGCGGACATCCTGGCCTCACTTTTTACTCCAGAGGGACAGCCTTACCTTCTAGAGGTAAGATAAAAAACCATAAGTTCAATGTTTTACTTTGTCATAATTAAATAAAAAAAGACTCAGAAGCTCTTTGGTTGACTTTTTCTCCATTGTGAATACCTAACAGGTGATGTTTGCCATGCGTGAGTTATCGGGCCCACTGTCTCTCCTGATAGAGATGGTGACCTACTGCTCATTCTGTAATGAGCCCTTCTCCCTGGGAGTTCTGCAGTTACTCAAGGTAAGAAAGCTCTGAAAACCAGCTCTCACACATTTACGCTACAATCAATATGTTCTAAAATGTTTTGTACTCTTCTTGTCTCTCAGACACAGCTGGAGACAGCTCCACCTCATGAACTGAAGAACATTTTTCTGATGCTGCAGGAGCTGCTAGTGAGTGACAGCCTTCAGTGACCCTTCCTTTGTTAATCTCTCATGTCTCAATTGTGTGGACACTATCAGGTATCACATTTCCTAACTTAAATCTTTACCTCAGGTAGTGGAAGACCCTCTGCAATCCCAGAGACTCAAGTATGCTTTTGAGTCAGAGAAAGGCCTATTAGGTATGTCTTTTTTTTTTTTCTATTGCCAACAGTGCAGAAAACCTTGCATCTCTTATAAATTCAAAAATAATAATGCGCTTTCTCCATAGCTTTGATGCAGCAGAGCAACAATGTGGACAGCAGGCGTTGCTACCAATGTGTTAAGTTCCTGGTCACATTAGCTCAAAAGTGAGTACATCTGAGGTTTAGAGGTGTTTTTTTCCCCAAGTATTAACTATTATTAACTGTAGTAGTACTAGTATTAACAGATTAACTGAGCAACATTCCTCCCACCTTCCAGGTGTCCTCAAGCTAAGGACTACTTCAAGGACTTGTCTGGTACCTGGAGTTGGGCAGTGCAGTGGCTCCAGAAAAAGGCAAGCCTAAGAAATACTGTATGACCACATACACGATATGGACAAAAGTATTGGGCCACACCTCTTAATCTTTGAATTCAGGTGTTTTCAGTCCCATTGCAGTCTGCATTTACATTCATTTGGGAAAGAAGAAAGTGTTTAGGAACCACAACAACTCAGCCATGAAGTGGCAGACCACGTAAAGTTACAAAGAAGAGTTGCATAGTGCATAAAAGGACGCCAGCACTTTACTGATTCAATAACTGCAAAGTTCCAAACCTCCTCTGATGTTAACATCAGTACAAAAACTGTGTGCCGGGAGCTTCGTGGCGTGGGTTTCCATGGCCGAGCAGCTCCTGTGGGTGACCTAATACTTTTTTCCAAATAGTGTCCATCACGTTGTTTTGAGCCATTTTGGCTTTTGTAAGTGACAGTAGATAGCTGACCAGAAATGAGAAAGATGGAGGACAACAGCTAACAAAAGTCCCCAGTGGCTTTAACCCAAAACTCCAGTGTTTCCCAGCTTTTTTTCTTTAATCAAACATATCCTCCAGGTTCTTATAGATGAACCCCGGCACAGTCATTGTCACAACTAGTCAGTGTTTCAGAATATTAGTTTAAATCTGAACTCAGTTTAACACTCTATAAATGTTTTTTTTATTATTAGATTTTTTTTTTCATTCAGCAAAATGTCAGTTTTGTAAAGTTTGCTTTGATATTAGGAACTTTTTTTGTCATTTAATAATGGCATATTAACCATATATCTGTTATTCGTAACAGATGATTTCAGGAGATCTATGCCAACTTTGAAAAAGTTTACCCATTTACCCATTATTTTTAGATAGCTTTATTTCAGTATTTCAACTTTATAAGTCACTATTTGCTATTTATTTCAGCTAACTTTAGATAACTGAACTGTTTGTCCAGTTCTTTTAGCTAATTCTTTCAACTCATATCTATTACCATCTTAACTCATCTTGCCTGTTTGGTCACAGCTCACTCAGTATGTGGATTGTGTTGTTCGGTCATTAGTTTTCATATTACTGGAGCTAAACAAGTCTTTCCAGTACCCCTTGTTTATGGCACCTATGAGGCGCTGTATATTGTACTGTATGCTCATAGTGACTCTCTCTGCCTTCAGATGACAGAACATTACTGGACTCCACAGAGCAACGTCTCAAATGAGACATCCACCAATAAAACCTTCCAGCGCACAATTTCTGCACAGGTATTTACACACACACACACACACACACACACACACAAAGATACCGTTTAACACGATACGACCCCCTCCAGTTCTCCTACTACACAAACACACTCAGTCATACCTGCTGTTTATTTTCTCTACTGCTCTCAGCCAAACTTACGTGTGTGTGTGTGTGTGTGTGTGTGTGTGTGTGTGTGTGTGTGTGTGTGTGTGTGTGTGTGTGTCAAACTCTGCAGGATACCTTGGCCTATGCTACAGCATTGTTAAATGAGAAGGAGCAGTCTGGCAGCAGTAATGGCTCTGACGGCAGCCCAGCAAATGAAAACGCTGACCGCAGCCTCCGACAGGTATCTCTCAGCCACAACCAAACGAGCTGCTTAGAACAGTGGAGCTCTCAAGTGACTCATGGTTTTAAAGCAGCTCCCGCTCAGCTCACACAGCTAAAAAGAGAATAATAGAACAAAAATGGATCATCTCATTGGGTTCTGTCAAAAGCTATAAAGGCAGTTTGTTACCTCCCACGGTTATTATTAGAGGTGGATTTGAAGCTGCTCCATTCTTCTCTGACTCCTGCTGGGCCTGTCAGGATGCCCACACAACCCCAGATTGTCAGACTTGTGCTCACATAAAAACATAACAGATAATCGGTGTGTTGAATAGAAATTATAATTCTGGCATTACTGCCTAGCAGATGGATATTTCACCATTTTTTGTCTCTAAAACCAACTTTCGTCTGTTCTACCACAGGGGTCAGAATCTCCCATGATGCTCGGTGATTCTAAGAGCGATCTAGAAGATGTGGACTCCTAGGTTCTCCAACCAGTGGGATCCCTCCGAAGGAGAGGCAGCACAGCTCCAGGAAGACCATTCGAAAAGGCTGCACTTTGCCTCTGATTGGTCAGGACATTTAGGACTCCACAGCAAGCCAATCAGAACACTTCGTCTCGGTCGCTAAGGCAACGAAGGAGCTATGAATAAATCATGAATTACTTCCTTTCAGATGAGCCAAGGCGATGATGGAGATGCATTATCATAAAGGGCAGCAAAGTTGATTAGGGTGGGAAGTGCAAATAACCTTCCACAATCATGGATGACTTCAGTTTATCCTTTTATTCATTCATTCACTCAGAATGACAGCAAGGTGGAGGATGGGTTTGGGTTGTGTTTTAACAATTTTCTGCTCATATTTGCCAATTTATCTACATATTCATATTGTAAAGATTTTGTTCCATAGGTGTTATTTCCAGTGTAAAATAATATTTTAAAGTCTCCTGTGCTCTTCTGTCACAGCCATGCAATTTGCAGGTCACATTTAGCTGCTCTAGAGGAACTTAGAGACACACGTGTGCACTTGTACAGGAACACCTCCACATATGAGCACTTGGGAGGGAGGGTGGGTTTAAGTATGCACTTTATAGTCCAACCCATTCTGTTGTGATGTACAGCAGCACTGGTCAGTTCCTCTAGAGCCTCCTCGTGGTCGTGTCCTCTTCTTTTGCTTTTAACAACTTATATTTGCAGTGCCACTTATGCAACACATGGGAGCCCTGATGGCAAGCCAGTCTGCCTGTGACTTGACCTTTGACCCCTGGCGACCACAGTGTAGCCATCGGGATGCAGTAGGGGACTGGTCCTGTCCTAGAAAAAGGACAGTTCCAGGCCCTCAGCATATCTGAAACAAGCAGTGCCATGGTCAGCACTCTCCCTCCACTCCTCCTCCTTGCTGACAAGCGGCCTCGTGTGCTGGATTTTATTCTTCTCGTCGCTGTGTTTTATTTTCTGTGCCACTTTTCTTTGAATCTGGATGGATTGAATACTGCAGAGGATTAGGGACTCAAGCCTTATGCAGGAAAAGCTGATCTGGAAGAGTGCAGATCAGTTGTGGTGGGCCATCAGTGCTGCCTGAGGGGGAGCTCAGGAGCACGTTTTTTTTTTAGGTGCCAAGGTTACACGCACACACATGCACACAAAAAATAGAACTTTGGAAAAACATGCAGGCGTGTGTCACTCATTCACTTCGCTCACAAACACAGAGAACAGGTCCTCTTCACCTCACTGTTACCTCTGCTTTATCAGGTTTCTTTTTTTTCCGATGGAGTTTACATTTTGCTTTGCCTTTTGCTTTTGTCAACCTTTGGAAACGCACACAGAGGAGCTAAACCCAAATGTAGCTCTAGTTTTTACTGGAGAGCAACACCCATGTTACCATCATCCCTGCCCCCCATCATCGGGAGACTTGAAGTGCCTTAACCTCCCGATCTCCCTCCCGTCTCCCCTCGGACACTGTCTCGTCACATCTCCGATGAGGTACGTCCTCATCTGCTCCACCTGTGATGCTAAACCAAGTGTCTCCTGTGGTCATAAAGAATTGCTGTAGGAGTGCAACAGGGCTTCTTCCTTCCCATTATTCTTGAAACTACTACAGGGAATTTCCTCTGTGTGTTGTGACAAAGGACTGTAGGAATGTAGCTGTTGACTCTGTGTGTGAATGGGGAGGTGGGCGTGGAAGTTTTACTCAGTAACACAGGGTTTAGGCAACAGGACAGGGTTCTGATGATGGTAAAATGCTGCTTCTTTTCACTCTGCACTCAGACAGAGACACTTTGTAGATAATTCATGCTAGGTAGTTTTAAGGAAGCCACACTTTCACTGACATGTTCTGAAGACATGAGCCTAAACCTGCTTAGCAGATAGCTCTCAGCTTTAACAGGTCAATGTTTACAATGTAAGGACCTAGGAAGCAATCATGCAAAATGATTTTCTGTTTGAATCAATGTGCGATCAATCCGCTGGCTCCTCTGCGTCCTCGTGGCCCGAGGAGAGGAAAGACACTGCTTTAGCCCTTCCATTCTCCTCCACCCCATTTTCCTCTCATTAGATGTGAATGTCACATCGTGCTCTCCAGCACGTTTGCATGTGTGGCAGCCAGTGATGGTGAAGTTTGTCTTTTCTGCGTGATGGGAAAAAAAATCAGCCCCCCATGTTGTTTGCTGTGTAATTTGGTATCATTAGTGTCACAAACACACGCCCCTTCTCAGTGGCTGGTTATGTGCGATCTGAAGGAGCTGCATGCAGTCTGTGCCAAGTGATTACATGGCCATGGCAACATGAGTTGCATTCAGCCAAGAGTTTTGTAGGTTTGGCCCTCTGCTACATCACCACAAATACTTAAAAATAGAAAAAAAAAAGACTTTAAAACAATCTTGTTTTAATCCTGGGATGCAGGGAGGGATGGGTATGTGCGAGGTTAGGGATTGGCATCTATACGGGTTTTTACTGTCATTCAATTTTGAAAATTCACTTCTGACATCGCAAGATTCTGTAATGCATGTTAAGACTCAGTTTTAATTTGTACATCAGAGTTTGATTAAGGGGAAATTTGATATAAAATAAACTGGAATGCACAACCTTTTGCAAATATTGTTTTTATGTATGTCTATATACTGTCCCATCATACAACCATAGACTGTATATAAAGGATGTAAGCTGTCTGATGTCACCCATTTTTTTCTGAATCAGAATCAGAATACTTTATTAATCCCTAAGGAAATTATGTGGTTACAGTTGCTCCAGGACAGTAAGAAAGTAATTAACAAGTTAAAATACCAATATTAAATAATACAAAATATTACAAAATTACAAAATATTACAAATAGTATCCTGAAGTCCTGCTGTGAAGCTTCAAGCCAAGTGTTTTCACTATTTTCATCTTAGCTCTTTGAAAGCAGATTGGCAGATCTGACAAACTGAGGGACACTGCATGCTCATTGCACTTACCCTAATTTATTGTCTTTGTAGACACTAATGGGAACTATAATTCACAAAATGAACACCAAGTTGTCTTCAGTAAGACTTGAAACTACAGACTAAGGCCTTAAAGACTTCTATTCAACTGGACTTCTCTTTGCAACTAGAGGAGTCACGCCCTGCTGGTCATTAGAAAGAATGCAGGTTTAAAGTACTTCCACATGTGCTTCACTCTTCAGGCCTGGAAGCTATGTCCATCTTTTATATACAGTCTCAATTACCTTTATAAAATAAGTTACCTGTGACCCCAAGTTGGATCCCAATGACACATTATGCAGCAGAAACAATGCACAAGAGGTAATTTATTTGTTCATTTCTTTACAGCGGTGGTTTTGAAACTTTTGATGCACATTTGTGTATATTGCAATAACAACATATGGTCTGCACGGAATTTTTCGGCTAGCCTGAACTTGCCTCGTGGCACACCATTTGGGAACCACTGATTTACAGGTGATGGCAGGCAAAACAATACAAAGCAAGAGCAGTTTCTCTTATGTCCTAGAAATCAGAGCAACCTGAACCTTCTAAGCTTGACCATTACAGCTGATGGACCACCTCACTAGTTAAATAGTTAAAAAAAAAAAAAAAAAAAAAAAAAAAATAAAAAATAGTTAAAAAAAAAAAAAAAAAGAGAGAGGGGAGAGTA
>VUQS01027039.1:2292-18187 GCA_015108495.1 Heterochromis multidens | reverse complement strand
ATATATATAAATACATATATGAGCACAAAAACAAAATAAACCACCATCCTCTTGCTGGCTTAGTTCAACCAGAAGGAATTATGCTTTGTGGCAATCAAACATTTAATTTGCTCCAGCTGACAGTGGTTTATGTAGATATCCCTGTGCTCTTGTTCCCACTGAAGTCATCCATCTGTGTATCTCAATCTAAGTCTAGCAAACAGGCCTGGTTGACCTGATTCATTGTAACTATGGAACCATAAAAGCCACTGTCATACTAACAATCTGAGCAGACAAATGATTTTTGTTTTTTTTTAATGGTCTTTCTACTGTTAGCCATTTACCTCGTTTTGTTTGCACCTACTCTTTCACAAGAAATGCAAAACAAAACGAGCAAAAGGTGCCTGGCTTATTAATCAAGCTGCCAATCAGGCTGATTACCTGCATCTGTGCTGCCGCCAGACTAAGTCATGATCCATCTGAATGTCGGGATATCAGCACATACATAACACACTGATTGTGACAACCTGTGGTGCATATTATCATGTTGCTTTTCACTCTAAAGCACATATGCCTGACACCAGAGCTTAACATTTTGGTTTAATTTGTTCAGTTTATTAACTTCTAAACAGCATGTGAATGGTATGTCTGGTAAATACTACGCTATCATTCAAACTGTATGTTTGTGAAAGCTCTTTTTATTATAATTGTTTTGTAAAAAGATACAAAAATAGCTTACAGGATGTCAAATTGCATACGATATGTGCACTGGAGCATATTTTGGTGTAATCCTAAAACTAAAACACACACAAACAGTTTTACAGAAGTGCTTTAAGTGAATATTAAGGGTATTAAAGTGTCTCAGAAAAGGGTAAGGGGGTTTAAAACTGAGCAAAGACAAAAATGGCAGTAAGTGTCAGAGCTGTTTCCACGATGTTGGAAACCATAGTGAGGTGAAACTGGATCAGTGAGGTGTTGCAGCTTGCTGCTCTAGTGGTGCGACACGACAGCAGACAGCAACGCCCGCTGCTCCGTCCACTCCCGTGGCACTGTGGACATGGCAACTGTTTCCCTTGGCAACTGACCCCAAGATAGCAGAGCCCTGAGAGACGGCGCTGCAGTCTGTCAGAGTCCAGCCGGAAGGACAGGACACCTCAACCTGAATGAAAACAACAACTTTTGAGGTAACTTCCAGAAGCTGATTCGCAAAGTTATTTCTGTGATGTTCATATTTCCAGGACTCACCTTATTTTTGTCAGCTGATGTGTTTTCCAACAGGTGGCACTCAAGAGATGGAGCATGGCAGCATATTGCGTGTGATGTGACCCCTTTTTTCACCATGCAGCGCTTCCCATGGCTGTGACGTGGACGCGAATCAGAGGAGATCTCAGATTTGGACATGGATGTACACCCTACAGGAGGAATCAGTTGAATCTTTACACACGATGAAGGAGCAAAAAACTTTAGAGATACTGTTGCCAAGCATTAACTGATCCTGCTCACAGAAACCATCATGGAGGCAACCAATGAGAAACATAATGTAAAACCATTTAAGTGCTATAATGACATTTGAAAACCTGCTTTTCATATCATCAAGTAGCTGGCAATTGTGCTAGCCAGGAGTACATTTTCTTTTCAGGGTGATTACCATGGGAACAAGCATAACTGGCTAAGATGTTCTAAATGTAGTAGTCTGGTTTGGATTAAAAAGAGTTTATATACTGCACAATACCTGAAGTGCAAGTTTGCATTGCTTCAGCACATCCACAGCCACTAAATTTAAATTAATACAGTGTTTTGTTGTGGGGGGCAGACATTTGATCCCACTTCCTATATCCTATAAAGACTGGCAATAGTGTGCAAAGAGCTAAATTCATTGCAGTTTGGTGCCTTTCGCCATGTAGACATGGTCAAGACGACCTCCTGAAGTTCAAACTGAGACTCCTGACACACTGTGGAAACTATATTGTTATGTAAACTGTACACAAATTCATAAAAAATAGAGAGGACTTGTTAAATGGAAGACATATGTCCTGATTAATAGTCTTTAACTCCACCTCCTCAACTGCTCATTAGTACAAATCAGCGAATCCCACGGTAGCAACTCAATGCAACATAGACACGCACAAAGACGAAGTTCAAACTGAGCATCAGAATGGGGAAGAAACGTCATTTAAGTTACTTTTAATTTGGAATAATTATTTGTGCCAGAGGGGCTAGTGTAAGTATTTCAGAAACTGCTGAGATACACACAAGGATCTGCACAGAATGGTCAGAAAAAAAGAAAAAATCCAGTGAGCAGCAGTTCTCTGGGCAAAAATTGTTGATGCCAGAAGTCAGTTGAAGTAGATGGGCCACAGCAGCAGAAGACCATTCCAGATGTCACTTCTGCCAGCTAAGAACAGGAAACTGAGACTAAAATTCACATAGGCTCAGTAAAAATGGACAATAGAAGATTGGAAAAATGTCATCACTCTCAATTTCTGCCAGTGACATTTGGATGGTAGGGTCAGAATTTGGTGTAAACAACATGAAAGCATGGATCCATCCTGTCTAGTATCAACAGTTCATGCTGCTGGTGGTGTAATGGCGCAGGGCATATTGTCCTGGCACACTTCTCACCCTTTAGCACCAACTGAGAATAGTTTAACCACCACAGCCTATCTCAGTATTGTTGCTGACCATGTCCATCCCTTTATGATCACAGTGTACCCATCTTCTGATGGCTGCTTGTAGCAGGAAAACACAGTGTCACAAAGCTCACATCATCTCAAACTGGTTTCTTGAACATGATGATGAGTTCACTGTACTCAAATGGCCTCCACAGTCACCAGATCTCAATCCAACAGAGCACGTTCAGGAAGTGGTGGAACAGGAGATTTGCATCATGCATGTGCAGCTGACAAATCTGCAGCAACTGTGTGATGCCGTCAGGTAAATGTGGACCAAAATCCATGAAGAATGTTTCCAGCGCCTTGTTGAATCTCTGCCACAAAAAAAGGGAATTCTGAAGGCAAAAGCGGGTCCAACCCAGTACTCGCAATGTGTGCCTAACAAAGTGTCCTGTGAGTGTAAATATTTACTATATTATCACCTTGGGGAGGGTTTTCTAAAAAGTTAAATATTTTAGTAAAGTTATGAGCTGAACTTCATATTTATAGACATGCATGATGGTGATACATTTTTCTTCTCATCTCATTCTCAACAAAGCAAATTAGAGCTTCTCCTAAAATATCAAACTATCTGTCTCATTCAACCTCCAGCTGATTGTACCTGTGACTCACCAGTCAGGTGGTGCTGGGGGCCAACACACTGAGCATCTCGCCCGGGCTCTGGACTAGCATGGACCTGGCACAGCAGACCGCCTTTCACACAGCAGCGAGCCACAGCATACACACCTTTACCTGCTTGACCATTATAGGCAACACACTCCATGATTCCACTATTCACCTGCAAACACAGGTGAAACTTTGTCAGGCACTGATGTCCATAGACGTTATATCAAACTTATTGTTGACATTATGGCTGGTGAAACTGAACTAACAGTGATGGTTTCCCCCACGCGGACGCCTTCAGGAGCATGACTGCTGCAGCCCATCATTTCCTCCCCTTGACGACAGCGGCTGATGACCTTGTCATTGCTTGCGACTCCTGACCTCTCTGACCACACTGACCGACACAGAAGCTCCCCGTCTGCATGTAGAAATAGGCACACATATGTGAACCACATATGGATACTGTAAGTGTTTGTGTGTGTGTGTGTGTGTGTGTGTGTGTGTGTGTGTGTGTGTGTGTGTGTGAGAAAAAGGCATGTGGGTCACTAACTTGGTGCTGTTTTGATAGCCGGAGGCATGGCTGCTACCAGGTTCGGAGTAGTGAGACGATGGCTTTCGGACAGAGACAGGAAGTTGATAGTGTTGCTGATGGAATAATGCAGCATCAACTGGAGGACGTGCACTGGTGACGCAATCTGATTGGAGGACAGAATCACTGCTGCTATACCTACACACATAAAACCAAATTATAAAGCAATTATGCTATGACAAATGGTGAAGATATTGATATGCAAAATTATGTATGCACAAGCAAACATTCTCTTATGCAAGTTTAGTGAAGATATATCTATTTAGAGCATACAGTACATGTCTGTACACTGCATACGTGCTAACTAGCGTAAGTCTACTGAGAATTCACCTTACGTATGATGCCATGAGAAACTTACTGAGAAGACCTCAGTTTTACAGCACAAGTAAGTACTTTTAAAGCTGTTTGAAGAAATATGCATACATTTATCTGCAGGGTTAATGCCTCTGAAAATGGAATCATTGTTGGATTATCAAATACAAGATGTAGGACAACATGCGATCCCAGCTGTGGAGACACTGCTGCTTTTCCTGTAGGACAATGATCTATAATTTACTATCATATTTTTTCTATTGTTTATGTGATTATTTGTTTAAAGGATCATTGAGTCTGTAATAAAAAAAAATTGATTGATTATACCAGCAGCACACACAGATTGCTTTGGTTTTATTACTGTGTAACATTGTGTGTGTGTGTGTGTGTGTGTGTGTTTGCATACCTGCAGCGTGCGCAGCAGCCTGTGAGGTTCCACTGCGGGAGGTGAAGCAGGTGCTACAGTCACTACTGGCACTAACGATGTCGTCGCCGGGTGCAAACAAATCAACGCAGCGACCGAAGTTAGTGCCACCTGCTCCCTGTGACATGAGCTGGTCCATTGAGTTAACTGCCCCCACTGTGATGACCTACACACACACAAAACGAGGTTAAGGTAAGGGTCACGTGTAGGTGGGCCAGAGTGTGATTGCATTTTCACTGTTAAATCACCTCAGGCTCTGAGGCAGGTGAGTAGAGACAGGCATCATCTCTGTAGTTCCCTGCAGCGGCGATGACCACAGCGCCGTTAGCCACCATGTCTTGACAGGCTGTGTTTAATGAATGGCTGAAGCCACCAGCGAAAGGCAGCAACACGACTACTGCAGCCATTGGACGGGCTAGTAAAGATGCTCGGATGTATTCCATTCCTGAAGGAGACAGGAGAGGGATGATCAACAATAAATGCACTCAAGAAAAATGGAAACCGACACTGCAGAAGCAGTTACCTTCCCTTTCCTTTTGAATACGGTTAATGGAATGAAAGCGTGTTCTAAAAGGCTTCAAAACCAGACTAAGAGTTTACAGCCATGAAGTAATGTTCTTGAAGACAGCTAGGAAAGGTAACATGCTTTTGGTCTCATAGGACAAACAAACAAAAAAATCCATACTAACATATATTGTAACACAAGCAGTCTGACTCTTGCTCTGAACCCTGGATTTTTGAGGTTTTAGAAAATCTAGACCGTGACGAGAGAAGTCGGCCAATCAGACTAGATCAGGTAAGTAGTATACACAGTAAAAAAAAAAGTACAGACAACCAAACAGTCTACATGGAAAATAGGATGTACTGGGGCACGTAGGTTAAACAGAGGACCATCTGAACTCTGTGTGCACACCTGTCAACACTGACTTATTGTAAAACGTATGAAGCACATGCATATGCCTGAAACATATGAGCCAGTCATGTTGCACTAACCCAGTTATGACTCTCCCCATTTAGATAGAGGCAAAAGTCCAGAGATCATAGTCAGAAGATGTCCTCTGGAAACCAGTGTCTCTATAAAACTGGAATATTTGTCTGCACCAAATGGCGAACACTGCCATTCACAAATCCATGCTGCTAAAAATTTGTGATTGGAAGATGTGAGCGTCACCAACACCCAAGAGGAAGAAACCAACTAAGTAAAATATAAAACATATTCTCTATTTTCTATAACAGAGAAACTATTAAAGTACTAGTTAGACAAACTCAGGAGCTGTTGCTTGGCTCTGGTAGTCTTTGGTACAAGGTACAGTTCAACAGATAGTGTCCTACCTGCCAGAGCTCCTGACACAGTCCCTTTACCCTGACAGTTGAGCACACGAACCAGGTTAACACCGGCCCCTCGAGCAACACCTGAATCTGATCCACTCACAATACCTGCTATGTGTGTGCCGTGGCTGTCACACTGACTGGCCTGTAACGGAGCAAAGGTTGAGCATGTTACTGAGCTGCAATTACAAATATACAAGTGTTGTTGAACTAAAATGTTTCCTTAGTGTGTGCATGTGTTTAACCTGTCTATGAACTCTGACTCCATCCTCCTCAGGGATGTTATTGAAGTCTGTGATGAGTACCCGTCCTTCAACCTCTCTGTGAGAACTCTGCACACTGCCATCCATCAGATACACCTGCGCCCTCCCTCCATCATCTGCAGAGGACAGATGGTGAATTTGACATGTAATTAGAAAATGCAATTTCTGAGGGAAGAAATTTCAGTGTGATTGCTGTTGGAAAGCTGCACTGCTTGATGGATATCTGACAGCTAAACTGCACAAATGGCTGATGTGTCATTTAAATGGAATGAAGGTCATTTATAAACCCCCATAAGCATTTAGTCCCAGTGACTAATGTTTGTGAAGATGAGAAAGAAAGAACCAGTGTTGGGTATTTCACTTTATAAAACCACTCTGACCTATGCAACATTACATACTGTGAGAAGTATTACTACTGTTTATTCTGTAATCATTAGTTAATCAGTGTGTTTACTGGACTATGGTTATGCCTCAGTTATACCAAAGTAAACAATGGAACGTGAGAAACACTTTAAGTATTCAAAGTCATTAGAAATTTATAATAAACACTAATAAATACTGGAGTATTATAAAAGACTGGCACCCTAGGACACTTTATTTTAGTTTCCATATAATGGCTCACCTATTTAGAAGTAATGTATTCATCTCACAACATAGAGAGTGGTCTCAGTGTAAGTGACCACATGTGCTCAAGTATCTGCACTAGAGAAGTGATCAGTGTGTGTGTGTGTGTGTGTGTGTGTGTGTGTGTGTGTAATTATTATTATTATATCTAATAATAAGAAGCAGCAGTTCTTTGTGTAAGATGCAGATTATGAGTCTTGAAGAGGTTAGAAGTAAGCTAACATGGAACAAGCAACCATTGATGCAGGGTTGCTGTTTTGTTTTAAACAGTACCCTTCTGATACCTGTGCCAGTGTTGCCACCATATTAGCATTGCATTGTAGCTACCAGGTGAAACTTTGTGCCAGACTGCATTAGATATCAGATCATATTTTGGTGATATTTTGTTGAGAACCCATCAGACTGAATGAGGCTGGACTTTGACAAGAGCTGCTTGTATTTGCTCTGAGCCACTGCCAGTTTTACATATACTATAAAGAGGCTCTCTTGATGGGTTTGTGTGGGTGTTGTGATAAGCTACTGACCTTTTCTGTACCCTAGAAGAGTTTCACTGTCTTTTTTCCCCCCTTTGCCTCCTCCATCTATTTTCAGCAAAACACTGAACCACACAACTAACATTTCTCTCAATAGATTCTGACAGACAGTATTTCATTTATGTTTTATGTTAACAATGGTTCAATAGATATCTGAAGCATGGTGTTTGACCTGCAAAAGGAAGAACAGAACAGAACAGAGCAGAGGAAGTTTTTGCAAAGGCCAATAATAAAACTAATACTGGAGTCAGAACAAATGCTGGAAAGATTTACTTGCATTTTGTGCCCTGTGATACACAATGTTGTTCTGTATTGTGAGTTTTGTTAGAAAACATGCAGTACTAGTTTTGAAAAGACAACAAAGTGAATACAGAAATACTATCTGAAAAAGTGTAAAATATCACCCCCTCTGGCTAAACAGTGGAAAACATGGCAATTTAAAGGGTTAAAGTTCAACCTTGTATGATTGTATGATTATATTTAGGCATTCACTGTACCTTGTTAAGACTGTTTTCTACTTTCATTTGAAACAATCTAGGATGACTTTAGAAACAGCAGGTTTATTTACATTTAACCAAGACCAATTCAATTCAATTCAATTTTATTTTTATAGCGCCAAAGTACAACAGTTGCCTCAAGGCGCGCTATATAATAAGGTAAAGACCCTACAATAATACAGAGAAAACCCCAACAATCAGAAGACCCCCTATGAGCAAGCACTTGGCGATGGTGGGAAGGAAAAACTCCCTTTTAACAGGAAGAAACCTCCGGCAGAACCAGGCTCAGGGAGGGGCAACCATCTGCTGTGACCAGTTGGGAGTGAGGGGAGGGAGACTGGACAAAAGACACACTGGAAGAGAGCCAGAGATGAATAATAACTAATGATTAAATGCAAAGTTGTGTATAAACACATAGTTAGTGAAAAAAGATGAGTGAAGAAGAAACACTCAGTATATCATGGGAAGCCCCCAGCAGCCTAGGCCTATTGCAGTGTAACTAAGGGAGGGTTCAGGGTCACCTGATCCAGCCCTAACTATTAAATTGATCAAAAACGAAGGTTTTAAGCCCAATCTTAAATGTAGAGAGGGTGTCTGTCTCCCGAATCCAAACTATACTCTGATTAAAAAGTGTTCCTTACATTTTTTGAGCAGTGCTTAGTGTTTAGCAGCAGTTACTTTGCCTTTCAACCACTTTAGTTAAAGTTAGTGATTTAATATAACTTTTGCCACAGCCTCTCCAGACTACCAGATCTGTCACACGTGCTCATCTGTGAAGTGAACGGGCCACCAGTGGCAGAGCTCGCAGTTGTGGTGTTCTCTAGAGAATGCTAGCCGAGCTGCATGGCACTGGTCTGTGAGCACAGGTTCCCCTGAAGGATGTCAGGACTTCAGAATCAGAATCAGAATCTTAATACTCTATTAATCCCAGAGGAAATTATGTGGTCACAGTCAAAGTCATCCTCATGGAGTCTGTTTCTGACAGTTTGGTCAGAAACATATGCATGTGTAGCCCACTGGAGGTCATTTTGTAGGACTCTGACAGTGCTCCTCCTGTTTCTCCTTCCACAAAGGAGCAGATACTGGTACTGCTGCTAGATTGATGCCCTTCTACAGCCCTGTCAAGCTTTCCTCATGTAATGGCATGCCTCCCAGTATCTCCTGCAAACTCTTGAGACTCTCCCAAGAGACACAGTAAACCTTCCTGCAGTGGTCTGTGGCCACCACCTGCAAAGCCATTCCCTATTTGGAAGTTATCTTGTTGTTGTTATTACAAAGTTTCCCCAAATTCACAATGACACTGAAGTTCTGTTTTTACTCTATACCATGCTGTCTGACAACTTATGATGAGCAGCACTTCCATCATACCGATTTAGATAACACACAGTTGTTTTATATATGACATGCATGTCAGTAATTAATAAAATGAAATACTGTTAGCGCTTGCAGCTTCATCAGCTTTAAATACTAATATTTATTTTTCTTTATTTTAACCTTTTTGATGCATTTTTCTTGACAAGCCCAAATCTTTTTATCCTAAGATTCATATCCCTGTCCTTCCCTGTACATAGAGAGCTGGCATCAGTTGTAACAGTCATGACACTGAAGTCAGGAATAGAATGATTAACATTATATGGGGTTGAGATGGGTTAGCAATGTGGCTTATAGGCTTATCAACAAGTGTATTTAACCTAAAACAGAAGTCCCCATATGAGAAAAGGATGAGTAGTAGGGTATCAGCTGAGCCATCAGATGTGGGCTGGCTTTAAGTTCAGCTCATCTGCTGGGATTGCTTGGCTACCAGAACTTTTCACATTTTCATTTCACTTGCTGTTTGGTTAGGTTTAGACACCAAAATTACTTGATTATGTGCAGAAAGATTTTCCATTCACATCACTGACCATGTATTTAAAAAAAATGGCACTAAATGGTACCCAGTAAGAAAAGGAATGGATGGATGGATGGATGATACTCACTGTGTTTAAATGTGGAACAGACACAATGTGCCTATGTGACGAGTTTGGAGTGACTGTTTTGTCACAGTTGCCATGACCAATGTCTCAATGCCTCTTTTTTGAACATCAAACTCTTCAGATCTGTTTCATGTTTGTATAGCCGAGAGTTTTACTTGTTTTCAATTGAGATGTAGTTTCATTTATAAACCTGGCTGCTGAAACCTGATTTCTTCATCATCACTGAAAAGCTGCTGCTCAGTGATGATTAAAACCTGCCTAATTGGATAAAATACATGAGAAATGTCTTTATCACAAACAACATTTCAGGTAAACAGCATGGGGGCTTTGTGTATCAGCTATGTGTTTATAAAGTTTATTGTCAATAAAGTCATCCATCATGCTTTGCTCGTGTGCTAAATCAAAGACTAACTTCATCTACAGTTGCTTAAAGGGAATTTTAATCAAATTTGGGCTGAAATAAGAAGAAAGATAAATTCTGCACACACTGCTTCAGTTTAAGAATCCTGTTAGTGCCAGTGGTTCTGTGCACCCAGTTTTAAAATTATAATCACATAATACTGGGCTGGGCTTCTAAATATAACCATTAAACTAAATTAAGTAATATTTAGAAGTAATACTAGTTAGATAAATACATAAAACTTTACACTGATATATTCAGTACTGACATACAGTATGTGTGACATGCCAAATCCATACAGTAACAATGTTCACTTATTATGTTGACAGAAGTCACCTTTGCGGTCTAATTTAGTTACAGAGGAAAGCAAATTCAAGAAAACAATATTAAGAAAAATGAACCCTTAAGAAATGCCTTATTTTAAATTTGTCCTAATGTAATATGAATATATGGGAGAGTTGGAGTAATTATGTCAAACATATTCAGGACTAGGAATGAACTTTAGTGTGTATATTGTAACATGTACTCAAGTGTTTGGGTGGCTTTGCTGGGCTTAGTGTCTATATACAATACATGAACACAAACACAGATTGTAAATTATTACATCTATTAAATAATTTATCAGTCAGAATTGGAGAGCTTTGGCATTTTAGTGTATTTTTTAATAAAATAAAATAAAATTTCCTTGTCTTGCAATGCCTGACTACAGCTCAGTGAGTCAGAAATATTGTAATTTTTAACCTCAGTCAGAGTAAGAGGAAGATCATCAAGGTGTAACACATGTATTTTCAAGATTTGCAAGGAAAAACAGTGGTTGCATCTCATCCAAAATCACAATATTACATGTGGGTCTTCACAGCATGAGTGAATGTCATCCTGTAAATGCCATTCGTTTTTTTTGTTTGTTTTTTTTTTTTTTAATCAGAATGGCTGTTAAAGGGATGAATGTGCTTTCTGCTCACAATGTTGACCTAATGATATTTGGCTCTATCAGACAGAAGAGGTTTACAAAGAATATAATTTCACTTCCTTGAAAAATTGTTGTTGTATAGATGTTACAAAGCCCTCGAGCCATTTTGGGGAAGAAATTAATCAGAAAGTGCATTTGATCTTTGATGAATGCATTTGTGTGTATGTTTCAAAAGCATCCCCATCTGTTTGTATTATATGGTGTGTTTACTGTGAAAGTTTGGATAGAGAAAAGCAGTTTTTGGTTGGTGGTGATAGTTGTGTGTTTAGTTGGAGAAAATTCAAATTTACCAAATAATTTTGGTCATAGTTTTTGTCAACGACCTTTTTTTTCTGACGAAAACAAGACAAAAACTAAATAAAAACTAATGTGCAAGGACTAAAACTATGATGAAATGTATTGACACTTTAGTCAATGAATAAAAACTAGATGAAAATGTTCTGGAGAGACGAGATCCAATCAGAAGTAATTAAGTTGTGTAGAGAGGCGGGACGAGTTTGGAAGTGATCCAATCAAAAGGAATCTCTGTGTGCAGTAAAGTTAGACGCGTAAATTTGATCTGCCCCCGACAAACAGGTGGCGGGGAGGGAACTCCCATACTCCCTGTTTCTCATGAAAACGCAACAAAATGTCGCATGGGAAGAAGAGAAGAGTAGACATATGGACACGTTTCACATTTGATGTGAAGGAAAATAAGACGCTTTGTGAACGGTGTGGAGCAACTCTCACCGGTAATAACATGACAAACTTTTTTTTTCTTATATTTAGTCGACTAAAACTAGACTAAAACTAAAGGGATTTAGATGACGAAACTAAATGATGTTTTAGTCAAAAGACTATGACTAAAGCTAAATCAAAATTTGCTGTCAAAATTAACACCGCTAACCAGCACTAGCGTTAGATGATAACTTCCCAGCTCTACCCTCTTGTCCAAATATGGTAATGTTTGGTTAAAAAAAAATCTCATACATTTCTGGCTAAAATGTCAAACTTGAGTTCTCCAGTTGTACTCAGGAAACCAATGAGTGATATCACAGTGTCTACATCCATCTATTATATACAGTCTGTGGTATCTACTTCTGAAATGTTTTTCTCTCTTTGATATTATCATAAACTAAATTAAGCTTTTGACTGCTGGTTGAATAAAACAAGGCTTAACTACAGCCCCTTGAATTCTGGGTAAACACTGGACAGCCTTCCCATTTTTGTCTGACAATTTAAACACATTAGAATCAGGAAAATATCTGCAAATTTATTAATGCAAAAACAGACATTAGTGCAGCACTAGAAGGTAAGGTGTAGTCAAAATCACCTTTAATTGTAGTGACCACCTGGTGGCACACATGGAAAACTTCAAAGGAAAGCAGAGCTGCAGAAGATGCAGTCAAGGTAAACACACAAGTGCAAACACAAAGTCTAATAAACATTATATCTTTTTCTTTCTGTTAAACTTTGACAAATGTGACCACTTTTGCCACAGAATTTAACCTCCAATTACTTAACAATCAATAAGAGTCTGTCATAAACTGAGTCCACTGATCATTTATATTAAGGAAATTTAAGTCAGGGATGAATTAAATTTCATTTGGTCCAGTAACATAGGTACAAGATAAACTACTATTAACAACCAATCAAACTGTTTCTTGTGACTTATGCAGACAATAATGCAGCAGCTTTGCTCACTCAACTCATATTATCCAGCTTCTAATTTATATGCTGCTCTACAGAGAGCTACTGTGAGGGCCACTGAGAAGAAGAATTGTTTCCTTGCACCCTTTAAGATGAACTATGCACTGTATAGGCAGAAAAAGCGAGACACCTCGTCCTTGCAATAAAATGGGTTCAAATCTGGCCCGTTACCACTCTGACCTCACATCTCTCTCTGTCTCCCAGCAGTTCTTTCACTCCTCACAATACTGGGTGTTATCTAACGCTGCAGAGATGCAGTAAAAAAAAGGGGGGGTTGAGCTCACAAAGAATGCACACTAATCCACCTTTTATTATCTGAAAAAAAGCATGGGTTTCTACTATCAACATCCTGCCTAGAAGAAAATATGAGCACATTCTGTATATCTGTCAGCATCCAACGTTATATTGACTTCTATTGCACATCACACTTTTGTTCAACACAGTAAAACTCAATACTACTTCAGCAGCAACAGCTCAGAGTGCAGTGATACAGCAGGCTTGCCTGGCCTCTTCTACTCTGATCTAACAATATAATAGATGAGGCTATTTAACTGAGCGAGTCTATACACACTGCATCAGTGAGACAGCTCATATATTGTTGTTTTCCCCAGCAGCCATCAATAAAAATGAAACAAAAGATGGAGGGGGACTCATTTCATTCTGCCCAGCTGAAGGAATTATTTATGTGCATAATTTCTATTTATGATTCACTGCTTAAACAAAAAAAATAAATAGAAAAGGGGGGAAGTAATTTCACAATGAGACAATAAAAAGGATGCGAGGGACTTACGAGAGGGTCCTCTCTAGCCGTCCTCCTGTGGAACCGATGATTTCTCCAAGTGTACAGAAGGTTTGGCCCAGAAAGTCCTTAGAGGGGAAAAGGGTAGAAAGATGAAAATTAATTGCATGACAGGACTGAGAGATAGTCCAGGCCTCAAAACAGAGTCTAATACATAGAGTAGTATTGTAAATGCATGTCTACAGATGAGGATGATGATGCTCTACTTTACTTTACACCCTACAGTATGTTGAGCATAGACAGTGTAATAGCTCTCTAGGCTTCTAGACAAGGGGCGTTTCCAAGAATTTTTAAATGGATGACACAGGAAGTATTATGATTCAATTAGGGAGGGCCCATTAGAGAACAGAAAATTCCATAAAAAAGAAAAACCACGTCCATATCCTGATTGAAAATTCAGAAAGTTAATGATTTTAGCTGCGTACAGACATCCTGCCACAATAACATGCATTAGGAGATGTAGTTATCTAGTTTTCTAACTTGAAAATGTATATAGTTTATATTATTTAACATGACAGTTATATTTACACTGATACACTGAGGACAACAATGGCTTTTCCCACAAAAAGGGTATCTTGATGCCATCTTTCCCTGCAATTTTTTTTTGTCCATGGTTGCTTTGATATATTATTACTATTTCTACTACTATTACTACTACTACTACTACTAATAATAATAATAATAATAATAATAATAATAACTTTTATTTATTTAGCACTTTAAAAGCTGAGTCTACAAAGTGTTTTGACATGCAAGTAAAAGTAGCATACTAAATTCAAACAGAAAGCGGGACATTATGGCCAGAAATAAAACAGAACCAAGTTAAATAGACGTTAAAATATAGGAAAACACTGCATAAAAAAAATACATAAGACAGTTAAAAAAAAACATACACAAACAGTTAAGGATTAAAAAGAGAGCGAGAAATGAGAGAGAGACATTACATAAAAGCAAATTTCTAAAAATGTGTTTTTTGAAGAGATTTCAAAGAAGTCACAGATTTTATGAGTCTCATCTCTTCAGGCAGGTCATTCCAAAGCTGAGGGTCCCTGATGGTAAAGGCATGCTCAACTTTAGATTTAAGCCTCGATTTTGGAACAGCCAGGAGGGCAGCACTTGACCATCTAAGGCTGCGATGTTTGATAACACAATGTTGGGGGGCAGCGCCACCCCAGGCCTCCCCTTTAGACACACCCCTGCTCTGGACTCACTTTAACTTGGTGTTTGCTTGAACTTGGGATGTAGGGCACTAGAAGTTCTGCCGTGTCTTTTAAGCCTGGGTCGTGACAACACACTCCCATTTAATTTTGCAGCTCTTCAACTTTATTCACTAGAGTTACAAAAGTTGGCAACGGGGGAACCAGCCCATTAAACTCTCTGAACATGAAACATCTTATTCTACACACCTCTGGGTCTTTAGTGCATAAATGGTTAACACTAAAGATAATAGACTCAATAGCAATTGTGAAAGACTATAAAATCAATAAGGATAGTATCAAAGATATTAAAGTTATTAAAGTTCCATTAAAGTTTAATCTCATCTTACTGAAGTGCCATTTTAAATTAAACATTAACTTCAGAGTTTAAATCCATGATTTACATAAGCATTCATTAACCCAACTAGGTCAAGCCCAGGAAGTCCTGAAGGGCTCCATTATTCAGCTGCTTGTTGACCGACTGATTATTCTTAAAAGGACCACACTGTGCGTAGGGCAAATGTCCTATGAGTAGAAATAAAGGTTTCCCCTTCGTTCAGCATTTTCATTGAGCAACAGATTTGGGAGTTTACAACCTTCCCAACCACTACAGAGAAAAACATATGGCAACATAAAAAAAAGGAGCAATGACATAACATAATGAAACTCCTGCACAGCAACGAGGGCAGTGTTGATGTTTGCGGTGCGTGGGCGCGGGCAGGTGTAGGTGTGAGTCCTGCAAACTGAGTATGTGTGTAGCTCCTGTAAATGCCCTGACATGCACAATCTGCTGTAGTATACTGCCTGGAACAACAACGACAGCTGCTTTCGCTTTGAAGTGGAGTTGTGAAAGTTGCTTTTACCTGAGTTAATGATAAAATGTAGACAGACAAAATGAGGAACAACACTACGGGGAGGGGGCTTTCCAGGTGGGAGCTGTTGCTGTTGTCCTTGATGAAATGAGATGAAAGAGAAAAATATGATGAAATTAAAGGGAGTCTATCACACACACTAAAAAAAAAAAAAAAAAAATTTTTCAGGGG
>VUQS01027027.1:6430-21005 GCA_015108495.1 Heterochromis multidens | reverse complement strand
GCGACCTTCTATCTGCGAGGCAACACCACTCATACGTTTATATAACATAATAATGTGACATACTTTTCTTTCACAGGATGACGTGCTTTATTGTCCTTATTTATATTTTTGGAACACTAAATTAGATTAGACATTTCTTTTGAAATGTTTAAAATGCATGCCTATGCAGGAAAGTACCCACTTATGCATTATAACTTACCAAAGTTTTCTCAGGCTCCTGCTGGGACTCAGAGGAGGACTCCATGGTTGGGTTGAACCAGAGTTAGGCCTGTCAGCGCTGCTCTGAGGACTGCATATCTGTGAAGAGGAAGAAGAGATGGGCGACAGGAGACTATTACAGCACAAGCATCAATGTGAAAATGTGACAAAATTAGTTTGGAAGTTTAATTTACAATGTGTTAAAAAAAAAAAAAAAAAACAGTCTTCTAAGCTTTGAGTTAGTTATTTTTTGGCTTCATTTGCTCATTTCTCAAAGTATCCTTTCACCTCATGTGGGATGGCTACTTTGCAAGATTGGACTTATCTCCGCATCATGCCTACTCATCTTTTACATTTCAGAAAAAGCTGGCTTTGATGGCCATATAGAAGCAGAACAAAGGCTCTCGCTTATTTTTGCGATTGTATACTAATGCATCAGAAATCTGCTCACCATCCCCCACTGCCCTTTTCCACCCAAACAAGGGCGCTATAGCTCCAGGCCTTCAATAAACAGCCTGTTTCCAGTGCACGAGGGGGAGGATGGAGGATTAGCTTGCCTTTCAGTTCCCTTCCCTGGAGAGTCCTAAAAAATTCATTCTTTCAATCCATCTTGTTCTGTCTGCCTTGAGTTTGTTTTCCCTATAGAAGTGTTGGAGCACGGCACTGTTTTTAACCTTAATCTATCCAGGGAAAGTTTGTGCTGGTTGCCACTTAGCTGCTCCACTGGACCAGATGGGGACTTACTCAAGGGTACATCAGTAAGAGTAAGCGTTGTAATGTACTCTTTGAATCTAAAGAAATCTGCTACCACTTGTACATTTAGTGAGGAGTGGGGCAAAATACTGATATGGCAAAATATTGTATCACCTCCGCTTGTGATATGCTACTTTTACTAAAATGTGCCGGTGTTTTAAATTTCTACATGACTTCTCATCAATCATCCTTATCAAATTAATGAGGGTGCAGTGAATGGAAGTTAGCAAACTTGCATAAACATTAATTATATTTAAAAAATGAACAAATTCTGACACCAAAATCTGTGAATAATGTGTGATTTTTTAAGAGGTATTTATTTTTGTTCACTTAAACTGATATCATATGTATGTAACGTATCTTATACATTACATGGTCTTGCATTGTACTGCACATAGCAGAATTGCTGTACCATGATAACATTTTTATCATTAGTATTTATGATACCCACTCCTGATATTTAAGGTAGGGTGTTAAAGTGTTTAGGACAGATGTTTAGGATGTTTAGGACAAGTATTTTTTCATTTGCCCTTTGTGTCTCCTACCTGCTCCTGTGCTGTTTACACATCTCTTTTGGTCCTTTTACTTTAGTAAAAAGAAAACTAACATCAACAATTATTATCTATACTTGTTCACCCAAAGTTAATATGTGATTGATGTAATATGAGGTCAACAATTGCTGTAGCAGTAAAAAACAACAAAGAAATTGTTGTAGGTCACATGACTAGATGTAACACTGAATTTTTAAATGACAGTAATAAAAAATGTAATTAATATGGATTGTCATATCTAACCAATGTCCTTAATATAATTAGACACAAATATCAAATAAAAATACTACTGCATTTTCTTTTGATTCAGTATTTTAGTGTCTGGTAACCCTAATAAGCAAGGCTCAAAACTTAGAATTACTAAAATAACTAAGTAAAGAGTCTCTGCCCCATCTGCAGTCCCTCAACATCCCTTAAATGGTAAACCTTGTTACCTGTTTTCCATTTTGTCACTGTATCCATGCACAATATTTAAAAAAAAAAAAAAAAAAAAAAAGTCTTGTTCTACTGTATTCAGCTGTAATGCAACTGTCAGCAAAATCCTGAACATCAGCTCATGAACAAGTGAGACCATCTGTTAATTACACTACGCTTTTGGGAAGATTATTTTGGGCGGAGCAGCTGCCTGCAAAAAATTGTTCTAAAAATGATTTTGACATTATAGCAACCAGCCACTTGCACAGATTGCTGTATTATATTGATATTTTAATAATATGAACCTGTTGGCCCCACCTGAAAGTACACCTGAGTATACTATTTCCCGTGAGACACATTGATGAAATGCTTCAATTTTTCTGAAGCAGTAATGACCACAGCTTGAGGCTGAAGCTAATGCTAATGCCAATCCTCTTCTTCTCTTTCCAGGTGTTCTTTTTAGGGGTTGCCACAGCAGATCATCTGCCTCAATCAACCTATCCCTAACATTGTCCTCTGTCACACCAACCCTCTGTATGTATTCTTTCACTACATCCATGAACCTCCTCTGAGGTCTTCCCCTTTTCCTCATAGTCAACATCCTTTGTCCAATATATCCACTATCTCTCCTCTGCAAATGTCCAAACCATCTCAAACCAATGACCGTTGCTAAATGCCATTTTCCAAAAATTTCATGGTTCCTACTTTTCTACTTTTTTTTTTTCCTCGACTGCCCTCAACTGCTAAATTTGGGCCATCTAATGCATGTGCTAATGTTCATTTTGGAAATTAGTCCTTCATTAACAAGAACTGACCGTGTTTTCACAGAGTTTGCTTCATTCTGAGGTCAGTTTTTTCCCTTTTTTTTGGCCTTCCAAAAGGACTGTGATAAAAATATTTTTAAACCCCTATTTTTTTGTGGGGTTTAATTTAGTCAAGCTTAACTTTTTACCCCTTGAAAGCCTACTAGGAGTAACCTAGCAGTTTCTGTCATATTTCAGGCCTGCTTATAGAACAAAATGAATGGGTTTGTATCAGAAGTTAGTTGGGGTGGTCGCTGCCTATGCAGCTACCCTTGGAAAAACCCAAAAACTATTCTAATGGTCGTCAAACCATGTTTTTACTGATATATACTGAGGTTTAAAAACTCATCATTAAGAGTACTGGGGAGGTCGTCAAATGTCGTCTTTATGGGGGAAAGAGTTAAATACATTTTATTCATCAAATTTCCCCCAAAATGATTAATGACAGAACATTTAAGTAACTCTCTGTGTGTGGACCAATCATTCACAGTCAAATCCAGTTTGTACAGGATGTAGTGCGGTGTGTCAGCAGCACATGAAACATAACAACACACACTCCCTATTTGGAACATCCCAGGAAAGACAAAACCAACCGTCACTTACAATTCTTGGCTTTATACTGCTCCAATAGCCAGTGGTTGACATCATGCATAGTTACAACCAGCTATACAGTCTATGAGTGCTTTACAAAGTGTTTGAATGTGGATTTAGTGGGAAATCTGTCAAAGCAGTGGCAATAAAACTACATTTGGTCACATTCTTATCTGGATATATAAAGGTTTAAGATAATTATTTGGTGTGCCCCTGCTTGAGAACAGTAATTCGACCATGGGAAAGGCCAATCTCATCAAAACCAATCAGAGCTCGAAAGCAGTGCAACAAATGCCTTATGAGAACATAAAAAGGCTGTTTCAAGCCCAAACTATGAAGCCAGATTATTGAGAAACAAGACTGTGTGTATGAAATGTTCAGGAAATCCCAAAGGATTTTACAAGGTGGTACACTGCTTAGTTACGGATAATATAATAGATTTCTGTAAAATTTAATTTGATTCTATTAATATTGCCACTTCCCCACATAAGACAAGTTTTGAGTAAATCATCACAAACCAAAATAAGTTTTGTTTATAGTCACATTTTGGTAAAATCTAGTGAGCTGCTGCCAATATTAGCCCACATGTTTCCTTATGAAGGCACCAAGAGGAAAGATGAAAAAAGTACCAGGAAGGAAGGAGTTCAGGAAACTCAAATAGTAGCCAATATCAGACTGAGGACAAGAGAACAGCCTGGGTACGACACACTCACTAAATCCCTTTACCAGTCGTTCTACCAATGAGACGCTCAAATGCTCTGACAGCCTCTTGGTTCCAGCCAGCACACAAACTTCTCCTGACCTCAATTCTCAAGGACCCATCAAGCTGAGACAGATGCTTTCCACTCGTTGTCAAAGTCAGCTTTAGAAATCAGGCATGACTCAGCTGGGAGCAGCAGCCACACAGCTGAGGTGGGAAGAATTATTAGATAAATCTCAGAATGTTTTATAGCAGTGTGTAGGAGGGGTTTTTTTTTCTATTGTAATGATTACTAACACTTACTGCTTTTAAATAGTCTCTAAAGATGTTGCAAGAATGATGACAGAATTTCCCTCTGGGGTACATAAAATGTCAAATACAGTTGGCATGTTGACACCGACTTACATTTTCAGTATTTTTCAGCTGATACATTCACAATAGAACATATGCCAAGCCTATATTGGGATGACTAAATAGACAACAGCTCTTCATCTGCCCTAGATTTGTTCAAGGTGGGCAAAATAATGAATCATTATACTAAGTGTTGTGTGTTCTTTCATATAGTGAGTTTCCCTGAATAAGGAAGCCATATTATTAAATATGAATAAGTCCCTGTACAACCCTTGGTAACAGTATCACTTAATGATTATCATCTATAGTTATTGCACGCCAAATTACAGATGTGTTAGAGTCAATTAATAAACAAAAGGCAAGGCAATGACAGACAATCAACTGTCTTTTGCTTCTATTGTCTGGACTTTCTCACACCCTTTGCTGAGAGCCTGCTGCTTCACACAAGCTGGCACGTCACACACTTGTTTCAGTTGGACCACAGCAGTCTGTGAGCGAAGACCTATGAATCATTGCCAAAGATAGAGGGCAAACACACAGGGAATCCTAAACTTGTGGCTTGGCAGTGGGCCCCAAAACAAAGCCAGAAATACTAGCAGGGTTTTTTGTTTCCCACAGAGTCAAAAAAAATTACTGTCTCTCAAAATATGCAGGACTAACACTACAGAGGCTAACTGTTGGTTTTACAAGGCACTCCTAATATGATCAAGATCTCCAACAAAATAACTAACATGAAATACCAATGACCTCACTCATAGTTTACAGTGGATATTACTATACAGGTCAGTTTTAACAGGACTCCATATCTGTCTTTAATTCTTTTCTTTTTCAGTCATCATGTTGTAGATGTGCTGCTGTGCTCGGGATCATTGTCCTGTTGCATGACCCAATTTGGGCCAAGCTTTGGCTGTCAGACAGATGGTCTCACATTTGTCTCTGTATACTTTAGCATACAGAGGAGCTCCTGGTCGACTCAATAACTGCAAGGTGCCCAGGTTCTGTGGCTGCAAAACAAGCCCAAATCATCACCCCTGCACACCACGCTTGACAGTTGGCATGAGACATTTGTGCTGATATGCGGTGTTCAGTTTTTGCTGTGGTGGCCAAACATCTCCACTCACCTCATCTGTCCAAAGGACTCTGTTAATGAAGTCTTACGGTTTGTTCAGATTCAACCTTGCATAAACTTTAACATTAAACATGCTAACTGAGCCCTGTAGAGTCTGAGTTGTAGCTCTCTGGCTTTTTCAATTTCTTGGAGCATTGCACAGTCTGACCTTGGGGTGAATTTGCTAGGACAACCACTCCTGGGAAGTTTGTGGCATTGTTTTAACACACACCTGAATGCTTCAGATCAGCAAACTGCCAAAATAATGCTTTTATAGAGGTGGTCACACTTGCTGATGATCAGTTAACCAAGTGCATTTGATTAGCAACCTGGCCGCTACTTACCCTCACAGGACTGCTTAGAGTCCTTTGAAATTTTTTTGTACATAACTGTATGCCTTTTATATTTGCTTCTTTGAATATGTTCTTTTCAGCTCTTCTGAACAATAACCATAATCAGATATCAAGTGCATCATAACAGAGATACACAGATGCATTTTATTATTAGTATTATTATTATTTATATTAAAGAAAATGCTTGGTTTAAAATATATACCAGTTAACTCCACTTGGACTTAAAACACAGCACTGAACTATTATGATTGTGATTGTTTATAGATTAATGGTAGATGGTAGAGCTCTGCCCAAGTGCAGGCAAGAGCAGAAAGCATTTCAGAATGCTAAGCTCATTGTATTGATGTTGCTGTCCACTCTTCAAAGGTCAGACAGCTCTCTGACAGCCGGAGAGACACATCTACAGAGGCCCAGCACCGCTGTCACTGCTGAGTACTTTGAAAATGAACGCCAGTGGTTAAGTTACTCACACAGGCCTACCATGCTAGCTGAGAGAAAGCAGCAAAGCATGAGATTGTGACCATGTTGTATGTTGGGTATGTCATCTCTTGATGACACTGTAATTGAGTGAAAGGGGCATGTTTATAGTGGAAAGTAGATACGCCCCAGGAGAAGGAGGGGGGGCTCCCAGCGGCTGGAAACTGGCTGACAGCCGGCTAGCAGCCGACTGGCAGCGGCAATTCTAAGTGGATGTATCTGTAGCTATGAAGTAGCCTACTTTGATAATAAATAAACATATAGCAGGATAATAGCTTTAAGTTAAAGCATTATTTCTTATTATTTCTGTTTTTCCTGTACTAATCCCGTGTACACATTGAAATCATCCATTCATCTAAATAAACTACTGGCAGGGTAAAGATTTGCGAAAACTCAGTTTCTGCGTTTACATGTGGACAAGGAAAACAGAGATTTTGTCTCGTAACATCAAAGATGTGCGACTTTATCTCCTTTTTTGGACGTCAGATTCTGCACCATGTTATTGTTTTTGATTGGCCAGCATTTCTTCATGGTTAGGGTTATATTAAGCCACCTCTTGCTTTGGCATGCTTTGGCTATCTAGCACTTGAGACTGTTTTTTGCATTTTCATGTGAGACATTTTTCAAAACGAACTCAGAATAATCCCCTTTTTAAAGAATACCAAATTAGAAAAAGCAGAGGAAAGAAGAATTTCAAGTTTCTTGGACTAATGCCATCTTCTGCCTGTCTCAGACTGGTTCTGTGATCAGAGGGAGTCATCTTTAAAGAGAATTAAATTACGTAGGTCAGTGAGTGAGGAATATTAAACATGTAGGCACAGGCCAATGAGAATCCAGCACTTGACTTATCATTTTTCTTCTCCTTAGCAAGGACAGAAATACATAAAATCCTGAAACTGTACCTGTGAAAATACAGAGACTCAAAAAGAAAAAGCAGCATCTGTATTGGGTTAGGAAAACTAATAGTGATTTTGCACAGATAAATATCTGGCAGCCTTTCCTGTAGCACAGATTAAATCTCATCCATAAACAAACCCTTATAAATACAAGAAGCCTTTAAATAGCATGTCTCTGTCCCCTCCACATTAAAGTAGCTGAAAGTCTTTTGAAGGTTTGACTCAAAAGGATGTATGAATCGATCTAACGAGGAAGGAAAAGATATAAAAATGGTGTTTACAGCTCAGGTTGACTCACTTGGAAGACTTGTGTTGGCTTGAGTTATGCCAAATCACAGTGACCAGAAATAAACCAACGCTCTGCTAAAAATATTCTACAGTTCATTTCCCTACTTTTAGATTATCACCCTCCCCTCAGACAGACATCCCTAAATGCTCAAAATAATAAAATAGATGCAGCATGATTAATTGTCTTAAAATATTTAGCAAGAATCTTTAAAGTTATTGTTTAAACAGTGAGTGCAGCTGATATCAGCAAGCAAGATTAGGTTAGGACAGACAGGAGTCTCGCTAATTAGGAAATCAGTCAAAATCTGACTATAGACAGACATACAGACGAATGCAGATTTATGCCAAAGTGCTGAAAACCGCCTTTCCTGCTTCAGCAGCTATCTCCTGAACTACATTTTTCCATGATAACACACACACACACACACACACACACACACACACACACACACACACACACACACACGATGAAAATACCAGCCACCCCATCACAGCTAGTAATTAGCCACATTTAGCAGCCACAGTTAGAACTTCATTCCTGGGCACAGCACCTGAAATCATCCTTGAATTGATGCTGGACGAGAGGGAAGGCCTGCAGCTCATTGCTGATGCCACTTTTGTCACTTGTTACTTAGCTCCTTAAACATGGCTAAGTACCACTGCTGGAAACCACAAACATTTTAAATGAACAGTCCACAATCTGCATGGACCAGGGTCTTTCTCAAGCCATGACTTATACTTCTTTAAGTCAGACATTATTACAAAAAAAAAAAAAAAACACTTTCCTGGAAGCACGCCGATTTACATTGCGGGAAAGTGAGTTGAAACTCAGTTTAGATTCAGAACCTATTCCACTCAGAGCAAAATAAGGTCAGTTAACTATGCTGATCTGCCCAAACATTATTATTTAAACAAAATCTTTCAGTCAGTTTTGACTGAACATACCCTTTGATGCGCATGTTCGTGAAAAAAGTTATCACTTTTCCAAAACTGTTTTTTTTTATACAATAATCACAATAATAAACGATAAATAAACCTGAATCAGAATAATACAGTCAGCCTTGTTACTGGTTTCCCATGTTCAAACAGCACGCAGCTCACATATGACACAGACCATTTCCTTTTTCTTTCTGTAACTATCCCATTTACTTGTGGGAAAAAAAATGTGGAGCACCATCATCAACTGTGTGTCCTTGCATAAATAAAAGGCTTTAGAATGCAACAAGGTGACTCAGCATCAAAGCATAGATTTATCTGATCTATAACAGCAGCATGTGGATGGGAATGCTAAAGAATGCTCCTACAGTGTCAAGGAGACTGTGGTAACCTTACAGCTTTAAGTTTGATTATAGGAGAAACACTGCGGCTGCCTCAGTCTGGCTCATAACAGGCAGAACAAACCATCCCTTCTACAGAGACAGAGAGGAAAATCACAGAGAGAACAGAACCACAGCCCCACTACTGAACTGCAGAATGAAAATGTGTATGACGCATGACGCTTCAGTTGAATAATATGTGTCTGTTTGTGTGTGATACCTCTTGCATAACAGAAACAGGAGAGAAGATGTGAGGCAGAGATGCCGGCACATTCAGCTTAAGGTTGCAATCATTCTGTAGTATATTTGGAAGGATTTGTGGACATCACCAGGAAAGTGCAGAGGTTACAGTGGTAAGTGATAGTATTGTGACCCTAGAATAACCTTTAAAGCAAAAAAAAATGAGACCTGGAAGACGAGATCCTCGACATTATTTCTACATGATCGGTGCTGTCAGCAGCTTCATCTCAACATGGGAACTCGTCAGCTATCTGCAGTCTGACACTGGAGAAATTCTGAGCAGCTAGCCTGGTATCAGAACACGTCATCAGGCTGTAGTGAGATGTGACCTCAGTATATTAGAATCTGATTTTAACAGAGCCATCCTACATATATAGAGAGCCTGAAAACACTACAAAAAAGCAAGATGAGGTTAATACACACAGGAACACAACAGACTACATTTATCCACGTTACATGCAGGTAAACAGAAACACAGAAGCACGGAGGGAACCACACCGATGCAGTATGCACGTGTGCTAGACGACAACAGTGAAGCTGAATGGAGGACCTACCTCATGCAGCTCGCGCAGCAGAAAGCACCATTACATTCACAACACAGCTTCTCAGAGAAGGAAAGAGAGGGAGAGAGAGAGGCAGGGAGAGAGACATAGAGGTGACATCACCATATTTCTCTCCCTCTTGCTCTGAAATGTAGGCTAGTGCTGCAGGGCTGCCGGTGTCAGCGGCGGAGCAGCAGTGAGAGCTCCCTCTGTGTGTGTGCAATGACAGAGAAGCAGAGTACGCTCTATGTACTGCTGCATGGGACTTAAATATACTAAAGTATTAAAATACCCAATACCAAAGTACCTGAGTAGGATGAGGCTATCATGTTATTATATGCTCCTGTGGAAACAAGAGCATTTGAATAATCTGAAAAGCTATTAGAAGCAAATTTACACACAAAATCAGAGGTACATCTATTCCGACTCATGAGCGTGCATTACCCAGCAGGTGGCTGCTATGCTCAAAATAATAATAATATATGCTCTTCATATGAAAAACCTTGCTACTCACTTTAGACAACAACATGTACGCCTACAGTAAAGCTGCCAAGTAAAGAAGTCAACACAGAGCAACAAACATTAGAATTAGAAGAAAATGCAACTTCCAACTGGTCCCTAATTCTTCCCTGTTCCTGAAGTCATGTGTGATATGATTTAAAAGAGCCTGTGTTGGTGTTATTGCAGCGGTGTTATTGAAAATACCAAATTCAGAAAAATGGAGGTCGCCTACAAGCTGCAAGGAACTGGATCTGGTCAGCAACATTTTAATGAAAAATTGTTCCTCTTGGGGAAGACACTGATCAAAATATTATCCAGTGGATCACTGCCTGTGTTTGCTGCTGTCTGTGTGGCAGAAGAAATCATTTTATAGGGTTTTTCTAGTTTAGTACTTCAAATGAAAAGAAACAGCAATTGACAACTCAGAGTGGTCAAAAATGTTTTTTATCCACATTACAACATCTGCTGCCCCATGGGTAAGTGATAAGAGAAGCTCAAACCTCAGGTAAAGTGATACTCCTATTACCAAGCCTTTCACTTTAAGGAACTCGGCCTTGTGGGTAAGCAGTGTTGAGGGAAGTCAACAACTCTAGTGTGTACTCTAATGTTACCAACACGTAGCACCAGCCACCATGAAGGGCACGTTGACAGCGGTGATTAACTTACTGATATCAACTTACTGGTGTACAACATCTCTTTACAACAACAAACATGGCAACCTACCTGAAATGGGTACGTGTCAAAGAGATGAAAGATGTCAGTAATATCATTCATGGTGAATGCCATAAATTAAATGTCATAGCTGTTTGTTTGCATTAGGTTGAAAGATCTGGATACATGTATGCTTCCTGGTTGGTTAGTCAAAAAAAAAAAAAAAAAAAAAAACCATGCCAAATCTGGATGGTTCAGGGAAGCCCAAACACAAAACACTCCATCTTAATGGGCTCCTCCAAAACCTCTTCTAATGTTCTTTTAATGTCATCTATGCTATTCCTAGAAGTGCTTAAAATGGTGTCTGTCATCACTTCTGCATTTCAGTACCCTTTGTATTAACTTTAGTATGTACTGAGAATTTTGCAAAAAAGTAAGCTGCTACAAACCTCGCAATTAAAACTGAATTGTATGTATTTAACAATATTTATTTTTATTATGCAGAAGCAGGTGTTAGGGAAGCTAAGGGCTACAAGCCAGAAGGGAAATCTGCATCATCATTATTCAAGTTGAGTTTAATCTTTCGATAAAAACACTCAAATTCAGTTTAGGCACGTTTACTTTGAGCTGTTTAGAGTAGGCTTCGACAGGGTGTATATGTGATAGGGTTGTATCTAATAATAGATGAGGTTTAGTACCCTGGATTTCATTAATAAAACTTGAAAAACTGCATTTTGGGAAATCTTTCAAGGGTCCTGTCCCCCCGTGTGATAGGTGGTTGGTCAAAACAAGTTAAAGCATCTCCTTTTTACCTGCATTTTGACACCAGCATCATCTTCAAGTTGTGATACCTTGGGTGTCCAAATAATTTTAAAATAAAGCCATTTCTGAACATTTACGGCTGTGAAATGGAGAAACAACATTGGCGTTCATGTTCTTTAGTTATATCCTAATGTGTCAGATGCATTTTTGCCTTTACCAATTGATAACGTAATTTGAAAATCAAAAAAGATCAGCGAGGTTCACACTAATTCACATTTGTCTGGGTATTTCCAGGCCAAAAATGTCCTACAAAATGCCCATGTGGATTATCAGAGCCGGCTATGATGACTTCACAATTGCTCTTCCAATTTCCTGGCAAAGTGGATTCAGCTCTCACCCAGAAGCCCCTCACAGGTAATATAATCTTGTGTCTCGTAGAATTAAAATGAATCTTCCCTGTCTTTCCCTTGTGCCCTATTTCTACACCAGCCTTCCATACATATTGCTGAGGCCCACATGCTCTGCCCTGATGTTTGCAAATTTTGGAAGAATTCTGTGGGAATGTGGTGGACACAAAGAAACTTAACTCTGCATTTGCTTTGATATTTTAAGATTGACCTCTCAGTGATCTGGGTGCAAAAAGTGTGTGTTCCTGTATTAGTATGTGTGTACTGGTCCAGCTGTGTGGGGCAACAAGCTGCTCACAAAAGCACCCAGCTGTGTGTGTGTGTCTGTGTGCTCCTGAGGGAAGAACAGTCAGGTCAGAGATGAGGTCGGGAGGATTCTACACATACACATACAAAAACGCGCACACACACACACACACACACACACACACACAATACCACATCACTGTATGTGCATTTGGATGAAGACATCTAGATAAAATGTCAGCAGGCAGGCTGATCAAACAGGAAATTTGATTATTTTATCCAAAGCACCTTAGAGCATCCTGAGTGCATCAGCTATTTTTAGAAAATAGAGCTATTGAGTGTTGTTGACCTCTGCTGCCCTATGACACATTTTTCAGTGAATTTCCATAATTAAGTCAGAGAAACTCCATGGCCTGACTGTATTGTTCTTTTGCTTGTCTGGCTGTTGTTTCCCTGAAGGGGTAAACAGTCTGCCTTCTACAACATAACACAACTTTACTAGAAACTCTATCAAATACCATTAAAAGCCTGAATTTTCCAAACATCCACAAACCAACTGAAAATAAATCTCATCATAAGCTCCTTGGTTATTACAAAGAAATTAATTAATTTAAAAAAAAAACAACTGCTCCTTAGATAGGAGGAATTAATATGCTGATTTACATGACTGTGTGGAGCTTGAAGGCACAGTCACAGAAATTTGAGGGAATCTCCAGGACCTGTTTTGATTGACAAATACTTTTATCATATTCTACAACTAAATATTCCTCAAAGATGGTCAAAGCTGAACAATTTTCCGATGTGTTAAAATCTTAACACACCATTAACACTTATTCTGAAGGGGGGAAAAAAGCAAGAGAGAACCAAGTGTTTCCCACACAGACTTTCACTGAGTCCAGGTATGTTAACAGATGCTCAAGTCTTTACAGTGACCCGTTTTAATTCAATTCAGTTTTATTTTATTTATATAGTGCCAAATCAAAACAGTCGCCTCAAGGCACTTTATATTGTAAGGTAAAAACTATACTAAACTAAATAATACAGAGAAACCCCCAACAATCACAAACCCCCTATGAGCAAGCACTTGGCGACAGTGGGAAGGAAAAACTCCCTTTTAACAGGAAACCTCCAGCACAACCAGGCTCAGCCATCTGCTGTGGCTGTCTAGGGGTGAGGGGAGGGAGACCGGACAAAGAATTTAGCATTTTATTATTACAGCAGCAAAAGATTTACTAATGAACAATCCCCTCACAATTACCTTGAAAGTTTAGTAGCTACTAAGCAGCTTCCGGTCTTCCCTTCCAGTTTTATGTTTCCCTATTGGTAAGGTGGGCAGGTCGCTGATGCAAGGGTCCTTGATATCAGCATGTCTTTTATCCCACGGCCAAACCGAATTAAACTCCAGCGTCCTGGACAGACAGCAACTTCTTGAACTCCACCGTTGCTTCATTTCCTGTGTTCAGGTCCACTTTTCAATCAGTCAGCATTCTACCTACACATAGCATCATACCTGTTGGGCTATGTGCTGTTGTTTGTTTGGAGGACTGCACACAAGCACGTCTGTGTACATTTCATACCAAAAATCCTTCACTGTGTGCAAACAAAACACAAAAACTACTACAAAACCCTCTTAAGACCGCAGAGTTGGAGTTGAGAAACTCACAAGTTTTGTAGCTTTGTCACAAGCTACTTGGTTCTTAAGGTATCTGAAGAGGAGCAACTTACAAATGACCTTATTTAATGATTCTTTTCAGAAACCATGCATGCACTTACACACACGCCCCCTTGCCACAGATAGAATCTAAGTCTGTGGGAAACAGAAATTTTATATCTGCAGTCTTTAACCTGATAACATATTACTTTTTTATGGTCAAAGGTGACCTGACTGCATCAATTAGAAGCCCACTACAGTCAAATTCCATCTAAGTTTCTCCCTCAACACTTCCCTAGATCTTTGCCCGTAAACAAGCTTTGCAATAAGAGGCTAGGCGAATACATCTGACCTTGGTGAATGGTGTACAAGTCAAAGCCGTGTAAGGAGATTACACCACTATAATAAAAAGCCATTGAAGGATATTAATAAGAATGTAGGCAGTTTAAGAAAGAACAAAGTTGGTTTTCCTCTCTTGATGTTCAGCTAGAACACTAGAACAAAAGTCAGATCGAGGACAAAGCACAGTCAAAGGCTTAATTCTCCAACAATACCTCACAATTAAACTTCTCATTGTTGAACAAATAACTGCAATCCTCAGCCCAAAGCCTTGAAAAGAGACTCAGTAAAGCCTGCCCAACCTAAAAAAAAAAAAAAAAAAGGAAAACAGAAAAAAAAAAAAAAAAAACAACAAAACCAAAAACACAACAACCAAACGGAGAAGATAACATTTCAGTAACAAAATCAAAACCGAGAACAGAACAGCTTAGAAAACA
>VUQS01027023.1:179601-191020 GCA_015108495.1 Heterochromis multidens | reverse complement strand
CAAGGTAGAATTTAAAAAAAAAAAAAAAAAAAGCACTCTGGAAGAAATATTCGTTGCAGATTTAAAAAGAGACATTATCTGTTGAACAAATGTTAAATGTTATCTATTAGAACCTTATCCCCTGGATTGAAAAAAAGAAAATTATAAGTATAATTCATGTGCCAGGTAAATGTACAATACCTAAGAGTTTCTCAGACTGCATATATTTATTCAGAGTATAGTCTTAGATATTTATCGTAGTAGCTTTGAGTAGTTTTAAGTGCAAGGTTAAAAATGTAGGGTCTAGCAGTACAATGACTGCAACACATGCATGTGCAGAAACTGAATACAGAACTTGCCCCTCACAAGACTGGTGTGCTAGACAGATAAAAGGTGCATAAAACTAAATGAAAGGAAGTGAGTTCGCCTTTTAAGTATCTTATAAAATGTGCATTCAGTGCACAGAGAGAGACAGTATGGGGTAGAAAGCATTCAGCCACCTGTGTTTTTATATATGTCACAATAAGTCATGATTGTTTTCTTTATCAATAATTCAATTAATAATAAAAATGATAATAATAATAATAGAAGTAATGGTATTGAAGATTAGCATCCAGTTATGCTTCTATCCACAATAACGGGGCATATATGCAATATCAGTTTAATCACATATAAAATGTCTGCATAGGGCTTTCAGATTTTAACCAGCTCTGTGGGTCTTAAATGTGTTGATGGTCCCTGAAATGTATGTTCAGGACTTGGCACATATTATAATAATAATATATAAGCAGGAGACAATAAAATCATCTGGCATAGTAGCTTGTAAATATTTTGCTGTTTCATTATCTCTTTGTTCTATTATTGCAGAGATACGGACCCAACTGGAAAGTGTGATTGGCACTTAGATAAGGATTTGATGGTCTGTCATCACTCACACTGAAACCCTGTGTTAGTATAATTAAATTATAAATGGGTGCATGAATATTATATCGAGATGGGAGAGCTGTCAGGGAATTCAGTGTTGCTTTCCAACATCAACAATTCGACCATTTTAGTCATCCCTGTTGGTATCCGCTGCTAAAACACAATACAAGAGACTTCCAGCTTAACTTTGTGATGTGAATGTGAATTGATCCCCGAATCCTAATGTAGCCCCATTTAAAGGATGGAGGTCACTGTGAATGCAACAGGGACCAAAGAGAAAACCAGTTTAGAAGAGGACAAGGACTGAGGTTATAAAATCTGCTTAGTTTATTTTCTGGCAACCCCCTGAGGGAGAGAGACCATGAACTGACAGCCTCTATGTAATTCTTGACAGAGGAAAACTTTGTATACAGACAGTCTCAGCAACATGTTATTAAAAAGATGAGCATGGCTGTGGAAAATAAATAAATAAAGAAAAAATACTGATTAAATTTTAAGCAGCCGGCGGGCCGATAGTTTGCCCGAGGCATATTTGTCAGTTTCAAAGGGTGTTTTTATTAATTTTGTATTTTGCATTTTGTTAGTGGAAAGAGCTTACTCCACCGGGAGCGCCACAAGCTATAGCCAGCAGAGCCTATAGCAGGGAGAAAGGAGACGCAGAGCATGCCAAGCAGATCCTGCACACTTAAAGAAAGAAATCAGCTCTAGATCACCAGCATAAAACACAGACCCCCTACCCTCTACTCAAAACACACCCAAAAAACACAGACATAGAAGTAATAAAATGAACTATGTACACGCATACAAATCTTTACCTAAAATTGACTTTTTATTTTACATAACAAGCTTATTTTGCCAGTTAGCTGCTGGCATCGCAGTCAGATTGTTTAGTCTACATCTTCTTGTCCTTGTTCACCTCCTTTGAACTGTGAGCAATGTACTGCAAATTGCAGTGCTGCCCCTTCAGTCCCCTGCCATTCACATAAATCATCGACTTGCAAGAATGCTGATTTTTTGCCTGGGATCACAGGCTTTGGTCTTTTTTTCTTTTGCATCTTTTCAATGCTGAGGTAGCATTATCATCATAACTTTTTAGGCATTCTGGGCAGAAATTTAATTTAAGATGAATTATTTTCTTGCTCTCCTAATTATAGACTGTAAAAAAAAAATGTGTGACAATAATTTATTCAGTGTTCCTCATATCAGAAGAAATATTTTCTTTAAGATAATAGATACAGTTAACTGTAACAGTAGTGCATCCATGGCAATTTTTACACAAGTAGAACACTGATGAATGATAAACATTGTGCTAAACTTTTCGACACGAGTACACTTGAGACAGACAGATTTTCTACTTTCTGTCAGCTCAGTCTCACCCCAGTGCTCTGATGCACTGAACTAAGATCAACATTCACAACCAACAGTGTCTGAAAGCTATACTTTTTTTGGCTTTGCTGAAAGATGACCTGCAGTTGAGTGCCAAAACACAATTGACCTTAATTATGATTAACTTAATTATTCATTTTTTGTTACTTTTATAATTATTCCTGTAATAATGCCTTCATTTCCTTTTTTTTTGTTTGTCATTCCTTCAATCTGTACATTTTGCTCAGCTGTCTATGAGGTGAGGCAAAGTGAGGCAAATTCCCTGCCTCATCATTCAACTCTGTGGGCGATCCAGAGGCCAGGTGGGATATATAATCCCTCCAGGGTGTTGTGGTTCCACCCTGAGGTCTCCTCCCAGTTGGATGTGCCTGGAATATTTCCGTAGGGAGGCCATATGATTTGATTGTCTTTTATGTTGTCACTGATAGGCAGAAGTTACCGATTTGTAAAATTTTATGTTTGTAGAAGACTTTTACCTTGACATTAGTTGTATAATAAGATACAAATAAATGATAAAACCACATATACATTACAAAGAAATGTTTGAAGACAGAAATTAAACACATGCTAACAAAGTAAGAAAAATTAAAATATAACTACAGTTTACTACCACATGTAAGCTGTCAGAAACAATCACTGCTTTGCATCAGTTCTTGTGGAAAGCAGTTAACACGAAAGGACTAATGGGAAAAAACCTCAATAAGAGAAACTTGAAATTTCACAAACTGCAGGCAGGCAGTATCAAACAGCATCGAACACTGAGCAGCAAAGACTGCCCTCAGGCTATAATTTGCAGAAGTTTTACCTGCTGCTGGCTCAGAGTGAACACAAGTGTGAAGACAAAGCTTAGCCAGTGTGTGTATATAAATTTGTGCGCACAACTCACAACACCACACTTGGCAGTTTCATAGAAAATTGCCAGCATCTGGGTCAGGTAAGCCTCCCAAACCCACCGACAGCTTTAATCATTGTATAAAAGGAATAGCCGTTGAGGCATTTGATGACTATTAGCGATGTATGTTGCATCTTCAAAATCAGCTTTCATTCCAAAATACTCATAAAGCATTTGTGTCAAATCAATCAGGCAGAGCAGTTTGAAGTAGATACTTTGTTGTGTAAAGGTAAAGAAGTTAATTAGGTGATGGGAAGGTGACTGATGCTATGTATATACAGTGCATACGACAGGGACAGAAGCCAAGTGGGCTGCTAATCATGCCCTCCACCCCCTTACTCCTGCATTCATCTCCAAACATATGCTTTTGAAGTCAAGACTGTCAGGAGTTCTGTGACATGCACTCAGTTTTATTGGATTTCATGGCGAAAGTATGCTTTGTTTATTATGCTTGATTTTGAATAAATCTCAGATAAATCAGTAAAATACATTTAAGTTACGTGTTCAAAGAAGCTTACTCTAAATAGGACAAAGATAGAGGCTTCCTTGCCTTTCTCCCCATGTTTCTAGTAAATTAATGCATGTGTTGTACAATAACATAGTTTGAATGATGCAAGTTAATGTGAGCAAAATAAAATGTGAAATGGTGACACCTGCAAAATTATATGTTTAGTTAGAATTGACTGTTTTTATTCTGTAAGTCATCTTACTAATTAGGAATTTGTAAGATTAGTATATGTGGTGGTTTGCTATAGAAGGAATTATGCATCAAAAATGGGTCAAATCTGATTTTACAGGTATCAGTATTTGAAACCCAGCAGACTACATTATAAAAAAATGAGGAACAGTTAATGTTAAAACATCACACAATTTTGTAATTACTTAAGACAATCTGAGACTAAAAGTACTATGATTAAAAAAGTAAAATATGGATGAAGAAATGCAGGACTACACAGCAGTGCACACATACACATGCACTTTGGCATATCTTATAAATGCACTTTGTGTTAACGTGAAGGAAAAATCCTTGTTGAACCTATCAACAGGGATTGATCAGTGGGTAATATAAAGGGTTTTTTTTACTAAGCTGAAATAATGACTGTATCACACACTAACATTTTTTGGTTCCCTCATTTGAACTTACACCCCATTTAAAATTTTATTTAATGACTCAGGACCTTTACATCATGCATCACCTTGCTTTTTGCTCTAGATAAGTTGCTTTGGATCTAATCCAGATCCTCCTACAGTGTATTAAATGATAACAGCTAGCCGCAATACCCAGATATATCCAGATAACTAGGTAAAGCTAGGTGTTGCATCTTTGAGTTTTGCTTGCCTAAGTAATGACTTAAAAGGAGAAGCATTAGGATTTTGTTTTCTTTACATGGCGAAATAATTTTAGTGACGCAAAGACAAGAAAAATTATTTTTTGAAGCTTTGCATGAGCTAGTCTCCCATCCCCCTTTTGCTTCCACTGTCACAGTATCTAGATTGATTAAATGCTTTTTCATTACTTGATTTTTGTTAAATTTCTAGTATCTTTTTCATTTTTTTTCTAGTAGCCATAACTAAACCTTCATTGTTTGCCTTTGAAAATAATTACTTTGCACTGCTTCATAAAGCAATAGATGGCTGCTTGCAGAAATTAGTTAATTGATCACAGGCTGTGATCCAAATCAAAATCATAGCAAGCAATTAGAATCAAATTGCAAAAAAAAAGATACAAATTAATGCAGAAGGTATTAATGAATTATTAATGACATAAGAATTGTAGGCCTGACACGTTGTGTGTTGTTAATAGATGGATGTGCAGAGAAATTACGTGACTTCAAGCATAAGTGATAATCTTCTGTAACTGCTGGCTTCTGAACAGAATAAGGCAAATGCATAATGAGGTGAAGAGCTTTAATTTTTTTTTACATTACACTTGAAAAAAAGAGAAAAAAAAAATGACAAAACACCTGAAACCTTGCATGCATAAGTTAGTTAATTTATTGTTGTTTTTTTTGTTTTTGCAGATTTTTTTTAATTAACATGTAAACTTAGTAATCTCCTTTAAACTATTTGTTCATTTTGGCTAATCTGTCTTCTAGCATCTCGACAAAATTTTGAACACACATCATTGATTGGCTTTGTTTTTCTGTTGTGGGCTGTTGACTCTAGAAGTAAAGTTGTTGTTGGAAAAAAGACCACGCTGACCTTTTATTTGGTGTTTTCTTCTGCCTGCAGGATCCCTGGTGAAAAAAAGGCAAATTTTGAACATGTAATAAAGAGGTACAAGACCTTGTTTCTCTCCTGCATTTCCCAAAGCCCTTTCACTGTCTGTCGAGCTCCCCTGCCATCTCTTGTTCTCAAACATAAAATAAATAAATAAAAATCCACAGATAAAGTGCAGGGGTTCAGGAGTAAATGCAGCCCAAAGCATTATGAGCCTGATAGCAGCTTACTGCGCTGGTAGTGGCTTAACTGAGTAATTTATTTGAAATAATAGGTTTCCATTTTTTTATTTAGACAACAGTAAGCTAAGGAGAGGAATCACAAAAAAAAGCTGATGGTGCAACACTCTCCGATCTAATATGATGCACTACTTGTTTTTCACGTTCATCACTTTATAAGCATTAAAATCACAAATGCTCTTTGAGTTTTTTTTAAATTTATTTCCAAGCTAAGGGTTATTTAAATTTTCTTTTTTTTTCTCCTTGTCTCTCCTTTGGTGGATGGTTGGAATTCTTTACTTAATTCCATTAACTTGTATTGCTCCTCAATCTTTGGTGCCCTGACCATCAGTGCTGTTCCTTGGCTGTCTTTTAGCAGTTCTGCTTCAGCGCTCTTGGATAGTAACATGACAGTTACATTAATGTCTCCATGTAAATTGCTGTCTACATGGAGGAAACAAGGATAAAAAAAAGGAAAAAAGGAAGAAAGCATGGAACATTCATTGCCCCATGACAGGAGGAATTACAACAAAATTCATTGTGTAAAGCCCCAGATGGCCAAGTCTATTATAGTGTGTAGCATTTCACTGAGAAGTCAACCAGGAAGATGCAGTATACAGAGAGAAAAAGCAATAACACAAAACACAGTGCTTTGTAACTAAACAGTAAGATGATAAAGGGAAACAGGAGTCAAGGTGCTTGTCACAAAAGTTTTTTGGTGAAGTATTATATATTAATTCCTGAAGTATAGCATGTGACATTCTTGTGCTGTAGAGCAATGTATTGATAAAAAGATCCCTGAAAGATCGTTTAGCAGTTAATTCTCTTGACTATAGAAGATTTTACTTTTTTGTCAATTGAACCTGTCAAACTCATAAAGAATCTCACTTATGTAAAGAAAAACATTCTGTTATCAAACAGAATAGAGCAGGATGCTTTAAATCCAAGGACAGTGATAAAATGTCCAAAAACAATAGCAATAGAGTCTTAGCTGACCTCATTCTGTGTTGGCACTAACGGCATGTAAAACAGCAAAACTCCTGCTCAGTATTGGTGGAGATAGTAGGTAAAGAAAGGTGGAGCCTTTAATGAAAAATTTATAAATATATACAATACGAGATGACGGTAGATCTCCACCCATTTATTGGTGGACCAGTGTTATCGGCCGATATTAGCTATATGCTGATCTGTCTTTATTGGCATTTATAATGGCCGACAAACGAAAATTTAAAAAGTAAAGACGAGATGGGAGAAACACCCTTCAACCATGTTATAAATGTTGATGTTGTATAGTTTGTCCACCAGAGGGCAACAAAAACAAATATCAGCTGATGTATTTGAATATCAGATTTTTAAATCACCAAATATTGCCATTGGTCTTAAAAATCAGATCGGTCAGGCTCTAGTTGTGAGGGCGATGGTATTCCTTGAAGTAGAAAATTATATTTACTTGGTCTTAGTATTGATATAGAATTAATATAGTATTGAAACAGAAAGTCATGAAAATCACATTGCCAGACTACAGTTTGAATCGTACCTTGTTGGTATCACTTTAAATTGTGCTTTCATTTGCTGTTAACTTTTGTTTTTACTTCCTGGTCGTGATTTGGAATAAAATGCAAAATTTACCACTTTTTTTTCTCCAAACCTCTCTTTTCTTGGTTGCCATGGTGACCTAACTCCCATTTAAGGGTTAGATACATGATTAAGGCATGAAACATTTTTCCATTTGAAATGCTCTAGTTTCAAAATTGCGATAACTGCAACAAAGAACATGTTGATTTGTGTCCAAATAGATTTTCAGGACTATTTCATCTTTTGCACAGAGACCGGACTGGATAGTTCATGGTCTGCATGCTCACAGTTACTTGTTGTGAAAAAAATATGAATGAACCTATTTGGGATTATATTTGTTTTTAATAGAGATCTAAATGGGGATAACCTATCCTGTTAAGTGATCAGGGTCAAAAACCTGTAATGTGTCATGGTGTCAGCTTACCTAGCATTGGCTCCAGTTAAGCTTGTTAGCTCAGAAATATTTTGTACATGGTAGTGGAGACTTGTTTTGCAGCACACTGAACATGCTATTGCCAGGTCACCAAGCACTACATTTACTAGCATATACATGATGAGAATCTTTGTCAGCGTCTGTGTGCTCATCACAAGAGAAAGGAGGAAGGCACCACCTTGTGGTGTTACTTACCCTTACAAGTTTGATTATTTATCGCATTAAATTCTCAAGGGAACAGACAACAATGAACAAAGTAAAGCTACAAAAATCATGCACATAATTGCCCCAAAAAAACAACAGCTGATGAACTCTGCAAATTGCCAGCAGCCACCATATTTATCTGGTCGCCCACCCGTAGGGCACAGATATATTTTTTGTAAAATGAACGAGCTTTCCTTTGAGGGCCTGTACAACAAGTTGTGTTTTAATGCAGTATATAACAATATAAACTGTATATATTATTATAGATAAAAATGGAAAAAGACATTTGGTATCTATTACTAGTGCCACATGAGTTATTTATGTCAGCAGAACACTTCTGAAAGTCAGTGCAATAAGCTGCTTAAAAAAAGCATAAACTGTAAAAAAGAAGCATCTCACACCTTTGCTCTGATTCCATTATTTCCATGATGGAAGAACAATACGGCAAAATAGGTTGGCATGAAAAGAAAATGGAATGCATAAAATATTTTCTTCAAACAACTTCCCTTTTTCTTTTAAAATCATACACACTGAGTAGAATTTGTAGATGGCCGTATATTATTTGTAACTCATTGTAAACACTCTCTCTCTACATATATATATATATATATATGATCTATGATGGAAAGACTTGTACAAACGACACAGTGTTCCTGTGATTTATACCATGTAGACAAAGTAAAACAACTCAGTGTGTGTGATCTTATACAGAGAGACACTGAAGACCGTGGGCTTTTCTGAAGTGAGGTGGGCATTCTAGACTTGAAAGTACATCTAACACAAAAGTTGTGCTGTCAAGACGACAACACCATGTCCTGAAGACATTCCAGAGATGAGTGTCTCTGCCTTGCCTCTGTTGTACTGGCAATTTTTCAGGCATTTCTGGCTTCACACTAAGCCCTTCTGTCATCTTTAAAGAAGAGTCCTGGCAAGAAGAGTTTTCTATAGTTTGGGCATTTTATAAGAACAGGACAATTATTTTATAATGTTATTTATGTATCAACACATGGAAGAATGTGCAAAGCTATAATATATAAAACTAACTTGATATGGTAGTTTTAAGTTTCACAGATTGCTGTTTAAGTGTTTGACAAAATGGTTTTGCTTTGTTGGCCTTGGTTTGAAATATAACACGTGCAGTGCTGTGAACGCGAGAGGTGACAAGAATAAGAGATATTTCTATTATTATGCAATTGCTACAGCTTTCCTACAGGGACCTTAACAATATTCCTTTTACACTGTGCTATCCATCATCATAATGAATGGCAGTAACTTATCCCGGGACATAAATCTGGCAAGCTCCAACAACACTGTGACACAGCATTTAATTACAACGCATGTCTAATTGAAAGACCCCCGGAAAATAGTGGGATGTCTCTTTGGCTGTAGCGGGGTTAAAAAAAACTTAATTAATTATGAAGCACCTCCCTCCCTCTTTATTCTGAGTCACTGGCATCCCTGCCTCAGTGAGCTGATGACATTTTCAGCCTCCCTTTCATCCTTCAGAGAAATGAATGGCGTGGCAAGAGCGTTATCAAATGAGCTGTAGAGCCAACCAGTGAATATGTCATTGAGTGTGACATATTCCCTGAGTGTGACTGCTCCCTGAGTGAATTGTGATTTATCTGTATGGCTCTCTCGTCATGTTAACTGACTTGAAACCCAGCACCCCTCACCCCCACCCCGTAGTTGACAGGCTCAGTAGATCATTTGGGGGATCTCTAGGTGAGGTGCTGGCTAATGTAGTCTGGGACCCTCCTGAATAACAGTTCCCTTGTATCTGACCCCATGTGCCCCTCTCTACATGGTCTGTTTCCATTCATTTCTACACAGCCCCAATCAATAGTATATGGCACCTGAATTCTTACTTGCACAACTAATGATTTCATCAGTCTGCTTCTGTGAGGGGGGGAGATTATCCGCTTCAAAATAATACAACATTCTGCAAGGCTTATTTTTTTTTATATCACATTACTGTAAGTGAATATATTGCTTGATGGGGAATTAGGAATTTTTGATGGAATGAAAATGACCATTTAAAATTCTGTGTGCAAAATCTTGGCTGCATCTACAGATTTAGGACACATGTGTAGACTTAACACACCAATAACTGACTCTCTTTATTGGTCATGAGAAACTTGAGAAAACAGGAATGCAGGGAAACAACAAAAAGAAGAGCTGGGCAGTGCAACGTGATGGAAATATCAAAGTTTTACAGTCACAAGTTTTAAATATTCTGGGAAGCTGCGTTCGAATCTTGACCATACTTGTGCTACACTAATGTCTCATGCTAGCTGTGTACACTTTTTAAAAATAATTTTGAATTCAGTGCACGCCCTGCAGCAACATTAAAAACTTGAACTTTTTTTCAAATGTTGCTTTTTTATTAACTGAAAAATAATAGTAAATACACAGTAAGTCATAATGTAGCTTTGTCAGCTATATCCTAGAGAAATTCTGACTCTTGAAACCATGTGGTAAAAACTCAACTTTGCAACTGATTAAAGATCTGAAAATAGGATTGCTTGATGCCTACAAAGCAGGAGGAGGCTGTATCAAAGTGATTTTTAGCTTGCATTTTTGTAACTGTCTGGAACACCATTGAGAAGGGGCAGTTAAGGTGAATTGTGAAAGTCAAGTCAGGCTCTTGGTGACCAAGAAAACTTTCATATAAAAGTGTGTGACTTCTGGCCAAAAAGACAAAGCAAAACTGCTGTATGAGTGATGGTGCATCATGGGTCCTCAGTTTAGACATACACTTTGACTCAAATTAAACATAAGCTACAACATTGTTAGATAGTATAATACCAAAGTTTAAAAAATCATTCCACTACAAGAGTTTTACAGTAGATCACAATGTCTACTGCACCTTTCCTTTTCTTCTGTCTGTCTGTTTTGCAGGGCAACTTGTCTGAATGTTAGTGGTAGAAAAAAGCAGGCAGATAGCTGCTATGTGCATTTCTGAAGGAGACATGAAGGCATAGTTTTTTAGTGCAAACACGCTCACACTGGGGACACTTGTTAGAGGGAGAATTATAAAACAAGCAAAAAGCAGAAAAGACAAAAAAGTGTTGAATTACATCCTTTAACATTTCATGGACAAATGTTTTAAATTAAAGTAAAACCTCTGATCTTCATCCACTTGTTAGAAGCCTGGTAAGTATTTTATTGTAGTGTAAATAACAAAATTAATTTATCTATTGTCTTATTTTTCACAAGATTAGCCTATATAGTGCTAGTTGATTACTCTATTAGGCTTCCAGCTATCCAGAGGAATGCTTTTGAGAAAAATACTTTTTCTTTTTTTTTTTTTTTTAATTTTAGAGAAACTTTGAAGAAAATTTGCAAAAGTATGGAGTTGTTGACAAGGCACTTCCTGATGTTGTAGAAAAAAAAGACTTTAAAGTTGTGTGTCTGAATCCAGTTTATGTGAGTAAGCAATGCTATTCATCAGTCTTCCAATACACTCCTAGTACCTCTGTTTGGCAGAAACAGCAGTTACATTAAGGAAAGGTGGGGTTGTGGGGTAACACAGGACAAGTGGAGGTACTATGGAAAATTGTCTCAACTGAAAAACGTGATAGAGCT
>VUQS01027023.1:167328-179581 GCA_015108495.1 Heterochromis multidens | reverse complement strand
ATAGAGCTTCCCAAATAATCCTTTTACCAGCTTCATACATTTGTGTCATCTACACTCATGCCCATCCTATGCCCCACCTGAGCTTGATTAGTGAAAGCCTGAACCTGAGGTGAAGTGTTGAAAGGCTGCCAACAGACACTCACTTCCAAATCAAAAGCTTCACTGTAGAATCAAAAGAGTTCAGTCTTTCTCTGCATAAACATGAGAGCAATGGAGGTGGTGGGCTGTAACTGGATATGAGCCAATTCTGACACCCCCAAAAGGTTCCTGCACACTTAACTGTATGTGCCGTCAAATTCAAGTGTCATTTTAAGCCAAGTAAAATAACTTGTGTGTACTTAATCCCTCACATAAGGCTACATTTATTTATTTTGTTTACTTATCTTTAAATAGGGGGTCCCATTGAGATCAAAGGGAGACCAGTCACCAGGGAGACCAGTCACAAGGGAGACCAGTTGTTGAAAATAATAATATTATTGTTTTCTCAAAACAATGCTTTCACAATGTTGAATGACATTGAATGATATGGTATTTTTTTGATGGAAAATAGAAAATAGAAAAATAGATTTTGCTCTCTGATAAGGTGCAAAGAAACAAGAGAGTCAGTGTGAAGATGAAAGTGGGAGTATAGGTTTTTAATGGCTCATCACAAATTTTACATCTGCATATTCAAGATGTGGAAAACATTACATATTTACTAGTGACAAACAGTGACAAGATTAGTAAAATAATTAACCTGCATCAAATTATGTATAGTTTTAGTCTTTTATGGAAGCCCGATGTACTTCAGTCCCATTAACAACCTACAGAGAGACAATAACCATCTTTATTGCATAGCTTCATTGTCAGTCTGTGGCATGACGGCACATTTTGCGCTCCCCTGTCCTTGGCTTTTTCCTGTAAACCTTTTGTGTTGGATGAAAACAAAAGGTAAATAGCACACATCTATGTTATCTTATGAGAGTAATGCCATCATGAGAACGTGTGCTGCTGTTCACTGTAGTATACAGACTTTCGTATTAAGCGCCAGCTCTGTCACTGGTAACTGTCATGCAAAGAGACAGGTCATTTACATTTTTGATAAAATGATCCTGCATTTTTTATTTGTCTTTGAAATTAAAGACTCCTTTAATCATTGTTGATGGAAGGGGGACTTAGCCGACGTACTCATGTGTTTCTGATGGCATTAGAACTGATGTGGCGTGGCATGATGGATATTTAATAGTTGTGCTGTCCCTCTGTATCATGTCAGGAGTCTAACACACACAGATGCTTTGGAGCTCTCCAGCCCATACAGAATTGCTTTAATTATTAGGCCTATCATCTTGGCTTTGAGATGAGAGGAAGGTTGAGGAGAACCGAGCAGAGGAGATGGGCAAAACAAGGCCATGCGAGACAAGTCAAAGGTTGTTGTCAAAGGTTCTAAATGAGTTTATCAGACATTTGTGTGTGGTGATATGGTATCAAACTGACATGCCATATCCTGTTTGTCTGCAGTACTTTCTTCTCCACAGGCCTCATAGTGGGGCCTAATTGCTGTGTGTATCTACAGAGGGCTGCGGAGAGCCCACGGCAGCTCTGTAGTGCCCCAGGCAGTGTGCTGATCAGACCTCTCCCTCTGCTGCGCTAAACTGTCATCTTCTACAGCTATGTGTTTTTATATTGCAGCATAAAACTGATTTTACTTGATTAAAAAGATCAAATGCTGGCCGTGCCAATATGAGTGACTCAAAAGAAGCATCACAATTGCGTCACCAGTAACCCAGAAACATTCATCAGAGCATAGGCGCTGGCAAGTCTGTTCTTGATAATCCAGAGCTATAATGAAGGAACATAAAAACGGCCATACAAATTTTCCAAGAATTCTTTTTATGGAAATAAAGAGGACAGATGAGAGCAGAGGCCAGAGAGTGATTATGTGAGGGAGAACAGCCACTCTTTCATTGGCACCTCCAGCATGCGGGCCATCTGCATAGAGGGCCTGGAAATGAGGATGACAATGCTAATCACTGCCATGGAGGCCTGACTGGTGTGGATGAATGGCCATCGCAGGCTCGAAACACACTGAGTAGCGCTCATCACACAATGTTTTTGTCTGGGCATGCCAGGTCCACAAGCCTCCACCAGCCCCGCCCTTTTCCTGTACACACTCCATCAGTCAGTGGCAACATGTGTATGGCTTCCTGTCAATTCAGGAAGTCTTGGTTCATGTCCCAGCCACATTAATGGACCAGGCAGAAGATACTTAGTAATTTCCTATTTCCCTATTGAAGCAATTGTTGTTGGCTATTCTCATTCATCTCATTCAAAAAAAAGTACTTATCTGTTTCTTGTGTGTTTTTTTCTTATTTTCAATCCTTCATCCTAGAAATCCTGCAGTTGCCCCATTTTACGACTTTTCTTCAGGCCAGTGACTCGAATGAATGTTCTGAAATGGAGTCTTAACATAGGTCACATAAGGGGGCCGTGGTGTACTTTAGCCCCAGGTCAAATCAAATTATCAAGGCTGTTGAAATTGTGTAGAGAATAAAATCAATCTAGTAACATGTATTTTCATGACATGGCTAAATCCAAGAAACGGGGCTTTGACTTAGAGAAAACGTTTGTTTCATTTCTTTATCTGTGAAAAATGAGAAGAATAAATTAAATTAAATGACACATTTACAATAAAAGACAAATAAAAGCAAATAAAAGACTCTCTGCCCAATAGCCAGACAGTCTTTTGGCACAGGGGGCATTTAGCTAGGGAGAGAAGGCCCATAGTCTAAACTTTTCATCCTGATGGCTTCCAGCTGTAGTTGGGGACATTGTCATCATCTTGGGGCTTGCTTTTGGGGGTGTCCCCATAAATTAATATGAAGTAGACCAGCTGCCTGGCAGTAAGGCTTTCTACCCCTCAACTTAGGGTAACCACGAAAACCAGTGCTTTTACAACAGAAAGCCCTTTTGACGTAACCTCTCAGCCTTCTGTTTGGCTCTATTAACTTGTAAATATAACATTATAACATAGCAAAGGCTGACCAGAAATCGACATTAACAAAAGAATAACATCTTTTGTATTTAACCCTTATTTATTTATTTTGTAGTATAAAAGCTGTTACAGATATAAATAACATCAACATTGATTAGCTGTCTTAGATTTGAATCTGTCTGGGCATGTTTGTGTTGAAATGAAAGGTGAAATTAAAGAGCTTAAAGATGAGCATGTTTGGTTGGTCAATGCCAATCACTTTGGTTACCTTGATTATTTTTCTTTGACAGTATATTTGTTTTTATATTATTTTGCTTGAGAAAAAAATTGAGTAATTCATCTACGACTGCATTAATCTTCCATGAATTAAGCTAGAGAAATCCCCAAATCATCACTGCTGAGTGCTCTGAAACAGAAAATATGAATGTCTTAGCAACAGTTCAGATGATGCTCAGATGAGTGCGCCCATAAATAACCACCTGGGAAATAATTACTTTTAAACTTTGTCTCATGTTTGTATAAGTTAAATGCACATGTGGGGCTCTGCGCTGCTAGCATTTGTGACATGGAAATTTAACAGTCAAGTGTCATGCTCAAAGTTTTAATTTGATTACAACAGCAGGAAAAAAATCATAGGAACACTCCTTACTCCCCAAGATATTTTTGTACAGTCTGCTGTTTGGCAGACTAACAAGATTTTATATGACCCCTCACATGTGTTGTTCTCTGAGCTTGTGTTGATGAACTCTGGTAGGAGGTACAGTGTCCCCTTATGTAAGTATAACCACTATAAATATTCAGTTGTTCTTTTGCCTCTTAAACTCATAAATGAACAACTTGTGACTGAATGATGGAGAACTGGAGAGATTTTTGAGGTTAAATGTTTTTTAATGATTTATTCATTGTTATCTATTCTAAGGTCTGTATGCCCATTTAGGGTTTAGGTCTTGATTTGGGTTGATGTCTGATTTTTGATGCAGCAGTTGTTTGATCCAGAATGATTTAAAGTAATCTTTTCTTATCATACTTGGGGCATTGAGAGGGCCTTCAACAGACTGATGACCTGTCCCAGGTGTATCCTGTCTCTTGCCCTATGAGAGCTGGGATAGGCTATAGTCCCCCCATGGCCCTGAATTGGACAAGTGGAAGTAGATTAATGGATGGATGGATGGATGGCAGGCACTGAGAGATGCACTGGGAGATAGGCAGATGAACCTTAGGATTTCTTCCTGTTTGTGAGGGACTTCTACCATCTGTTTTGACAGATTACGTGTGTAACCACACTTTTAAATGTTTAGTTCTCTCTACCATTGCCTTTGAGAGCAGAGTTTTCATTGTGCAGGGTATGAGAGAACTGTCCCATCCCCTCAGACAGAGAGAGAAAAAGACGTCTCCTCTGGATTTGGAACAGCAAAAATGTCTTATGTTTTTTACAAATTAGAAACAGGGTTTGTGAGACAGCATGTGAAATATAACATTTATGTATCAATAATAAATACCCCCCCAAAAATTCTTAATTTTCCACTACAAAGAACAGCACCAGTGAGAACTTATCAATAGCATTGCACCCATTATTTATTGGTCAGCCAACTCTGGCTTTGTTGATGACATTTACTGATGGCAGTGGCCATTATTTTTCTTTTATGTCACATTAAATTTGCTTTGACTAAATATTCAAAGATAGTGTCTTGAATTTAATGAAATGTATATAAAACTATAAAAAAAATGTAAATTATATAGTGAAGATTTCTTTGTTTTCATGCTATAAAGGGGAGAAAAGTAAAGAACAAAAAAGAACAAACAAAAAAAACATCAGCCCAGAAAATCCAATATTATATCCATCCAATATTACAGTTTTGAACAATTTAGTACCATCCCTATACAACCCTGCTTCATTAGGTTTTCAGTGTAGACATTTTTTCTCATTGCATGTAGAATATATATATTGCATGTGCCATAAGACAGCTGAATGTAATAAATAAATAAAATTAAAATTAATTAAAGAAGCACACAATAACAACATTACAATAACAGCAATATATTATGACAGCATAATCAGGATTACATTTGAATAATTAAAATGCATGTTTTTTTTCACTGCACCTTTGGTGTCCCTTTCAGGAGTTGCTCTAGAGATTTTTTCTGTTTATTGTAATCTCACACAATGAAATAAATTATATCTCATAACTAAATTAATAATTTGTTTCTTTATTTTTCTTACATTTTAAGGCAGACTACTACAATAGGTAAATCATTGTGAATATTGAATATTTTCAAAATATTAAGAGAGATAAAAATATTTTAAAAATATAACTACCTTTTACTGCATGTCTTGTTGCAGTGGGTACACACTGCTGCAGTTCAACTTTCATCCTGGCACTTCATTCTAATGTGCTGCAGCTTTTCAAAATCCAATCCCAAGTAAGAAATAAAAGCCCAGACAACTGCATTACTGTCCAGCCTGTCAGTTTTGTTAAATATAAGCTCTATTCCGCCTGCCAGAGCCTAAAAGCTAAGCTGGCAGAGCGCAGGACTGGAAGTGACAAAAGCAGATAGCTGCATCTGTGATTTTAGGAAAGGAGAATGGACATTTAAATGCATTTTCATACCTTTACAAGGAGTTCATTCTGTTCTCTATGAATCAATAATAAGCAGCATGCAGGAGACCAAAGATACAATTATCCACCCTGAAGTAACTCCCCTGTCTCTACTATGAGAATTAAAATCAACATGCTGTCAGATGCTATGGCACTCATGTTTCTTGAGAGTTCCAGTGAGTATGTTTCATGGGGCTGAGCAAACCAAGAATAGCCTGGAAATAACACATTTCCTGTTTAAAAATTATAAACCTAATTTTGAAAGATGGAAAAAAATACCTATAGGATTACCTCGAGTATGTCCTAAAAACATCTACTATGGAATAATCAAAAACAAATATAAACACTTTGCTTGTGGCAGTTTTACTGTCATTATAGTAATTTTTACTGACTTGGATACGCTGGTATTGGTATTTGCATCATACTCATAATTCATCACCATTCAGAATTTATCTTATATAAAGTTCATACACACTTTTAAGTATATCTGAAAAGTGCAGCTGTGTCTTATGTTGGATCTCAGCAGCTGTTCTTCAGTTGGAAGGCGCAAATCCCGCAGCGTTTCACATGGATATTGAGATGCTTCATACAATTATGAAAACCTCATTGCACACATAAAACATCCATAAATTCAATCACAGTTTGTCTTTAGGTTGTGCTGCACTTCATCAATGTGCTGTGACATTTGTTCCTATTCAGTGAGTTGTTTAATCAAATAAAGAATAGAAATAATATCTAAGCAGAGACATCCATAGGGGATGAAAGAGTCTGAGCCACACTGACACATGTGAATAACAGATTAAATTGGCTCGCGCTGTATAACTGTGATAACAATGATCATGCGATTATCCAAAGCTTTTTCTGTAGATTTAACAGAATCTATTGGATGGAATTAATGGCCACATTAAATACGCAAAAGTAAAGAAAAATGTGAGGAAAAGTATCATATCTACACCTAGGATATTTTAATCAGAGTTGGATTTTTACATGTACAACTGTTACATCAGTTAAGAGGCTGAGAGAGTCTGCAAGCTAATGCTTACTGATACCACCACTATAAAAAATGAAAAACAGGAAAAAGAAATTGACATAATACCTCAGTCAGTTTCCCAGCACAGTATACTCAGTATTAAATATATATTTTTCTTTTTTTATCTTTTTTTTTTTGTCTGCATATTTTGCCTTAATGGGGCAGTTAATAATTAGGAGGATGCAGGAAATATGGGGTAAAAGATGAGAATGCCAAGGTCAGACCAGAGCAGTTGCACTTGTGGCATGTTTTTCATTTCTTGTCAGTGGATTAAAAAATCAAAAATTAAAAGTGGAGAGAATACTTGATTGGCAGCAGTCTGTCATTTTCAGCTACAGATTGAATTGCCTCGCTTTAAATGCTTCAAAACACTTCAAGAGAAAGGTGTGACCAACCATGCTGTGATGAAGCATGCTGCAAGAGAGCTGTGTTGTGGTCTTTAAATTGTTGGGTTACACCTTCTTTAAAAGCAACTTAAACATTATTGGTTTTAGTAAATAAATTAATACAAATAAATGGTTTACTGGTATTTGTATACATCTTTTTTTTTGGTGTATCTTTGTAGTTCATTTAAGAATTAGTTGTTCTTCAGTTGTAGAGGCTACATAATTAGTTAGTTTAAAATTGACTCCATACTAAAGCAGTTCAGTTCATACCTCACCTCCTTTTTTTTTTCTTTTTTAAACATGTTGATCATACATTTATATTGCTTCGTGTGAATTGATTCCAGTACACAAAAAGCCTGAATGGAATGGTCCAGCGACAATATGCTTGAAAGATGAGGAACTCACCCCTTTCCAGCCATTACTGCAACCCTTTTTCTACAAAGTGCTCCAAACTGGGCCATTACAAGATTGAGGTGAAAATATTTGCTTTTATCACCCATCTATTTGAACACTGGTCATATCTTCAGCCAGCGAAATGCTCTGTGTGTAGCAATCACAGTCTTGCTTTGCGTGTCATCATTTCCAAATAATTTACCAGCTGCAATTAGCAGAATCTGGTTGTCATCACAGTGCTTTATGGAGTCTTTAGGAGAGGAGTTAATGTATTGAAGAGACAAAAATAAGATTGTACAATAAAAATGTACATGGACATATAGTCTATATATGCATCAATGATGATTGCACACACCAATTCAAAGTAAAAATGACCTCCGCCTGACAAATTAGAAATAAACCTGTTTGACAGGCCCCGTTTGGTTAGAACAAATGTGAGACATGAAAAATTGTTTGACACACTTTCATAAAAGCAAGTGGCGGCAACCCATCCTTTAGCATGTGGTAATGGCCTCTCGTTGTTAGATTCAATGGAAAAAGCTATTCATACTGTTATGTGATTGAAAAGAAAATTGAATCCTTTTGATGTTATAAATGTGTCTATTACCGCATTTGCACACAAAATTTCTATGGAAATTATAGAGAAAGGAGTGATTCTCTGTAGGAAATGTTTGGGAATGACATATTGAATTCTATTCCTGCCTGAATATCAATATAGTGTTCCAGAACAACTCTAAAACTACATGATTTTTCACTGGGCTGAAAGGCTAAAATTACTATGCTATATATATAAAAAAAAGGTTAATGGTTAGATATTTCTTGTGTTCTAATGAACAGCCTCTTCAGTTTATTTCTAAAGTTATGAGAAACTTCCTCTCTCTTTTACATGATGAGGCATATCTACAGCTACTGCTGGGGTTCAAAAAAGGGTCATAGGTGGTGTGGGTCAATGTGACATTTAGTACCTAAAAAATAATTTCAAAAAGATGGAGCTGAGTGTGAGCAGTGTTATTCTTCACTGTTCCATGTTCATATTTTCTATCTAAAATCACATCTAAATCGCATCTAAAATCACTGTTACTTTGAAATGTACTATGTAGTCTACTTCAACAACAATTTAATTAAAAACACTTGTGCACAGCTTCAAAATAGCCTTTCAATTATTTTAACTGTACTATAGACAAAGAATTATAGACCTGCACCTTTATTTAACATTCAGTAGTTTGATCACTTACTTAAGGCAAAATTTGTTCCTGCTTTTGGTTCTTTTGGCAGTAAAATACATAATGTAGGCTTCTTCTGTCTTAAAGGTATCAAGCTGTCAATCTCTGTTAAGCATTTGCTGAAATAAGAGACACTATAGGATTGATTCACATCTCTCATTACTTTAGGAAATAAGAAATGGTATAGCTTTAATGGCCAAATTGAATGGCTGATGTGGTCAGGTGGTGGGTTTACACTGACCTGTACTGGATGTTGTCTGATAGGGTATAACTCCATATATATTTGTTCTGAGCCATTCAACAAATGGTGCTCAGTTTTGTATGAAATGCTGTGTTTTTTTATGTCGATGTATTTGTGCTCCTGGAACAAAATTCTTGTGAGCAAGCTTCACCCGAAATGTTTTGGCAGTGCAGCACTAGTTGTTCATCAGCTATAGCATGCTAGCAGGTTTTAACCTTGCTGGTTAAACTGGTTTTTCCATAACTTTACCACCAGTTCAGCATTTTTATGCATAGTCTTTAAATTAACAGAAAAACTATACTTAGAGTTCTCCACCAGTCTGGATAAGAGGGATACTGTATTACCCACAATAAAAGAGGAGGCTGACATACAGTATAATAGGGGACTAAACAATTTAGTGTTTAGTGAAGTTTGCAAGCCTTATTTGTAGCCTTAATGTTGCCTGGTTAGCGGTCCATTTTTGTCTTTTTACAGCAAGTCTTTCAGAGATGATCTGCAATAAAAGTGTTTGGTCCATCCAGCTTTACCTGCAGGGGGATTTTAAAGGTTCCTGTAATGTGTTTTATTTTCAAGGTAGAAGTAAATTCATGCCAAGCAGGGAAAACACTGGCTGTAGCAGATAGTCCTCAGTGTTGATGAGAAAAAAAATGTATTTTAATTTTAAAGCTGGAATTTCTGTTATGAATATGTTGCACTTGTCTTAATGGAAATGTTTTATTTGATCTATTTTACACTTCAGAGTAAACAGCTCAAAGTTTTTTTCTTTTTGATAGTATGCTGCCTGTTAAAGTAAGAATTATGGAATTGTGGCCACAAGCAAAAACCTGCTCTATATAAAAACACATAATGTTGCAGTTTGTTTTGAGATCAGCTGCTACACATAATTTATATAATTTCTATGGATTTGAGTGTTCCCAAAAATTCCTGAAAGCTATATAGATGTTGATTGTTTAATGCCAGTTAGGGAACAGATTTAGACAACATGTAATGCATTTTTTTTTCTTTTGCTAGACCCAAAACGTGTTGAACTGTGACTCGAAAAGGTTCAGACCATAAACTGCAAGGGTAATTGACAATGATCCTATAATTTTCACTTTTAAGTATAATTCTGACATAGTAGCTTAGTGTAGTAGTAAGTAGACCACCTGTTTCATTCAGTGTAATACACGATTCAATAGAGATGCACCAGTCGCCTGGCCAAGGACTGGAAATGGCCGATTTCCAGCATGCTCGGCCCTGGCCAGTGACCAGCCGGTTAGCCTCCCATATGTCCGATTACGAGCTTAGTCACACGCAAGCATGTCATTAGCGTGGAAGCTCCTCAGTGTGAGTGAAGACAAAAAGTTTGCCAAAGTAAACTGTGGAGGGACCACCACGAAAATGTTCGTAACAACAAACCTAATCAGACACTTAAATCACCCTCACACAGCTGAACATGGACATTTTAAAGAAGCTAACAAACGCAAAGTGGCTAAAGTTAAAGCTATCTAGAGCTCAGAGCCAGCCACAAGTCAGCAGCCTCTGTAGGAGCAAAAGATCAAAGCATTTATGAAGAAAGTTATGGAGACAAGTAAAAAAGAGAAATGATTAAGATATAAACATACTGGGAAATGATGTAAGTAACTGACATTAGCTTTGTTATAAAAATTTGTTTGGTAAGATAAAATGTGTCAGGTAAATGTGCGTGTACAGCAGCTCATTTTCAGTTAATTATTTGTACCTCTTTCCAGTAGCAGAGCACTTTATTTTCAGTTGTTTTAGTGAGAGAAGATCCTGTCGGAAAATTGCAATCAGTGCAACTCTGCAATGCAGTTAAAAAATGGAAAAACTTAAAGAATGTTCACAAAAGAGAAAAATTATATTACTGACTACTGATTTGGAAAAAAACAATTAAACAGGAAGATGAGGTGAGTAATGAGGCCCGTTTTATTCCTGCTGTGGGATATCCTATAATCAATAATCGGGATACCTGGGTAGTACGTGTGTGGTAGTGAAAAAAGTGTTGCGACCCTGTGATAGAACAGTTGTACTAAAATAAGTCAAAGAGGTAACCAAGGTTTTTTAACTCAGATATTAGGGAAATATTTGACTCCTATGTGAAATGTGCATTTTATCCAGCCAATCAGAGTTTAAACTACCATTTTAATTGATAAGGATATTAATTTGGTTGAGTGTAAATTTAGGTATGAATCTCTCATTATATGGAACATAATTCTATTAATTTTAATCTTTTTACTATCAATAAGCCTGAGAAAGGCTTCTTTGATAAAGTTCCTGGAGATACCATTTTGAGTGTTTTAATAGTGTGTCAACTAATATGTGCTGCATGTAGCAAAACTCCTGACAAAACATCCAGGAAAAATAAAAAGGAATCTGTATTCAAGGTAGTACACCTCATAATTTAACCCATCGTTGAACACAAGCTGCTTTCTGATCACTACACCACAACATTATTCAATTGCCTTAATGAGTGCATTTAAAAACTATTCAGCTATGCTCACATTTGATGTTTCAGGCCTGTTGTAAAACATTTTGAAGTCTCGGAAAATGGTTGTAATAGCTTCCTTTCAAAATTGTGATAATGATTATGGATGTATTCAAATGAAATTAAATCTCAAAGACTGTGATGCAAGTCACTGTGACTAACTCAAGCGCATCAATCATTTTCCCGAATCTTACAGGAACAGTGTCAATTCAGTCTGAGGCACTTTTGATGTCAGACACAAAGGAATAATAATTGCTTTAATTCAAAGGTTCACTTTTTACTTAAAATTTTAATCACACTTCAGTATACGATCAAAAAGATTTGTTTGCATTATGCTCTCGAGCAAGCCAATCCCCGAGCTTGTGGACAGATTTTTCCCAGAATGTTTTTTTAATAGAAAAGCAGATGGCAGTTCTTTTTTCAGCACTCATTACATTAAAAAGATGCATAAAGTTTCCGCCCGACAGGACATAAAACCAAAGCATCATGATTAGAATTGAGTATGTTATATTAGATGTAGGAAATATAGGCTCTGATGAATAATTTCAGATAAAAAATATGTAGCAATTTTGGTAATTTGCTAAAGAATTGGATCAAAAGTGCTATGATACCAAAAGGAAACACTTCAAGGATGGACAGAAGTAGGCACTGCATGAAAAAAAGCATAAAAACGGTCATACTTGTTTTTTCGAGATTACCATAGGAATGGCGAGGAAGTCAGGCAGAGTGGTAGATTTCGTTGTTAATGTGATGGATGTGACCTGAGGACAAGGGGATATTAATTTGCATGTGATTAGCAAGACTGTGATTGAGTGGATACAGAAGTGGCATGCTGTGGTGTGTTGTTGCCGTGTCATGAGGTTGTCATCCGGTGCGTGTGTGTTTGTGTGTGTGTGTCTTTGTGTGTGTGAGAGTGAGAGAATGTGT